>PVKS010024360.1:0-31173 GCA_004027875.1 Aplodontia rufa
TCAGAGCTAACAAGGGGATAAGGCAGGGACCAAGGAAGCAAGTAGTTTGGTACTGATATATCACCATTTTATAAAAACCAACTATTTGGGTGAACAACTAACAGTTTTGTTTTGATACATATATATTCTAATTGAAAACTAGTTTAGGATGAAATGCATAGCATATTGTTACTTTATATGCATTCGTGATTGTACAACATCTAACAGTTATGCTATGATAAATATATGTTCTAATTAAAAAACTGGACAACAAGGGATACTTATTTCAATCATGGAACATAATATCTGAAATTTGGAAAAGTCCAGAATTCCTGGCTCTGGAGTTATAGAACATCCACAATTTCAACAAATAAATTATGACCTAGGTATAGGTAGATGAAACCTATTAAAGTAACATTTGTCACCACCAGACTACATCTTAGAACAGGAACTGCATTTGAAAACATAAGTTGATGAAGATTTGGGGAGGTAAGACCCCCCCCATGAAACAAGGATGCAGATGAAGCTGCTCTTTTTGGGCATGAGAACAAAAGGTTTTCTCAGGGGTGGGGGATGTGAGGGTGACACAGAAGAGATATAATTAGAATGAGTGAGGAGGCAGATGAATGAAGAATTGGAGTACAGTGTGAGTTTTTTCCTTTAAACCTACAAGTCTTAAGCCAAGTTTATGGAACCCTGGAATGTTGCATAGAACTCAGGACAATAAGAAGAAGCCAGTTTCACAACCAGCTCAGTTATTTCTGCAAAACATTGAGGCCATTCAATGATGCAGAAGTGTAGAAAGAGAATAGAGACTTGCAGAGATTAAAAAAAATGCGTTCTACTATTACACTGCTGGTGGGACTGCAAACTGGTTCAGCCACTATGGAAAACAGCGTGGAGAATCCTCAAAAAATTAAAGATGGAACCACCTTACGACCCACCTATCCCACTCCTGGGAATTTTCCCAAAAGATTTGGAATCAGCGTATTATGGCGATGTGGCTTCATCAATGTTTGTAGCAGCTCAATTTACTATAGCTAGATTATGGAACCAACCCAGATGCCCCTCACTTGACGAGTGGCTACAAAAGCTTTGGTACGTATATACTATGAAATACTACTCGGCCATCAGAGAACGATATTATAGCTTTCGAAATCAAATGGATGGAGATGGACAGAATTATGCTTAGTAAAGTCTCCCAAGCTCAGAGACTCAAGGGCCAAATGGTTTCTCTCATCTGTTGATACTAGAATTTATGTTGAAGCAGTAGGATAGACGGCTGACCTAACAAAACCTCAAATTGAATGATTTTCAGTGCAACAGGGGGAAAGCTCTCTAGGATACTTGGAGGTGTAGGGAAGGGAATGGGGAGGTGGGAGGGTATATGAAGAACTCATAGGAGTCTGGTGATTGGGAAGATGGGGGAACCATCCCAGAAGCCGATGTCATTCCTCCACAAGCTACCCATTTAACGCATGAGTTCTTCTGGGGGAAACTGCAACAGGTGAAACCCATGGTGGTTTATCTATGCTTTGGCATTACCCCTGAATAACGAAGTTTATATACATTGATTGCTACTGTTTGGATAATGTTTCCCCCTCATCTGTATCCTGTATTGCTATATACTTCTAATAAATTTGAAAAAAAAAATGCATTCTGCTATGGGAGGTCATGTTGGGGCTGGATCCCTGGTTTCATTGGAGAGATACATGATGGAAGATGTCATGTAAATCAATGTAAGTGTGGGGTACATGGGGGTCAGGGTGAAGAAACTCATCAAAAAGCAACATGAGGAAACCAGATCACAGAGAAGACAACACTCGACAGATGTCATGCTCCTGACGCTGACTATCCCCTCTGCCAGATTGTAAAATACAACTAAAGGTATACAGTAGCCATTATAGAAGAATTTCCTGCAGCAATTTATTTAAAAAAATAAAGCTAGACACCTATAAACAAGATTAAGCACACCATAATGACTTAGATATTTGTTCAAAGAATGTAGTTTCAAATTCAAATAATAAACGCTTTATGAAATGGTGCTAAGATTACCTACGAATTCAGAAAGCCACAAAAATCTTTTTATTTCTACTTTTCATTTTCAGTGAATGATCCTAATCCAGGAGACATAAATAATCAGGAAAGAAGAAAAGAGACAAGGTGGTATTTGTCAGACAAAGAGGAAATGGGGGTAGAGAAAAAGAAGGGACAGGACAAAGTTAAAGAGGCGAAGGGCTGGCCTTCTGGATGTATGACTGGTATGTTGGGGCCCCTGCTGAGGAATATCCCAAAGCCCTGTTGTCAAGTCAGGGTCTTGAAGCTTTTTACATATATTAACAAAAGGTCCATAATTTCATTTTATAGTGGGCCCAATAAAAAGCTAAGAAAAGATAAAATGGAAAGAACGGAGCATACGCATTGTTTTATTCTAGGTAAAATTAAGGAAATCGGTAAGTGAAATGGGGAGATGTTCAGTGAATATGGTAAAATATTGATTCGGGTGGGATGGGGAGAAACTGGGCGGTACAGGATGTTTGGAGCTGTTTCAGTGTCGTTAACTAGTGCTCAATGAAACTTATCAGCGCCATCCTTACTTTCTGTAGGCACCATGGCATAGATAAAAACTGAACAAATATGCAAGTGTGATAAGGGTGCATTATGGTTTAGATATGAGTTGTCCCCCAAAAGTTCCTGGGTGAGAGTGGGAGAAGGTTCAGAGTTGGGATGATTAGATTATGAGAGGTGTGGCCAACTGGTGGATTGATCCACCCGACATGGATTAGCTGGACGGTAACTGTAGGCAGGAAGTGTGTGGCTACAGGAAGTAGGGCACTGAGGGTATGCCTTTGGGGTTTATATTTTGTTCCTGATTAGCGGGGAAACAGTATAAAATATTTTGTCTCTGCTCTCTGGTTGCCATATCCTGAGCTGTTTTCCTCCATCATTTCCTTCTGCTATGATTTCTGCTCCATTTTGGAACCAGAGTTATGGAGCTGGCCACCAATGGACTGAGAGTTCTGTAACCATGAGCCAAAATTAACTTTTCCTCCTCCAAGATGTTCCTATTGGATATTTTGGCAATAACAATAAAACAGTGTTACAAACATCAACACTCAAGTTGGACAAGTACACAACAATGTGCAGGCATTGGGGAGTTGCTTATGCCTGGTCCCAAAGGATGAAAACTGGGGCACTTATAGAATCAGCCACCTGGAGGAGTATGGGCAGACCAGAGCAGGATAATAAATTGAAACACCTTTATACCACATAGTGATAAGTTCAATACCAAAACTCCAATTTGAAATGACTGGAGTCTATCTCGTATAAATGTTCCAGGCATTGTACTAGACTTGAGGATTTAGTAGTGAACCAATCAGACCATGGTACTAGTCCTAAGAGAACCCACTGTCTAGCAAGTCTACATAGCAAGTAACCATATTATGAAAATCATGCTATGAACCCTAATCTCGTACAAGGGAGGAAGTTGATAGTATTTCTGGAGAAGTAGTACTTGAGATTTGCATGAACAGGAATCAGTCATGCATGAGGTAATGGAACTATAGAGCTATGAAAAACTAAATGAAACCTAAAATCCCCAGAGAATGTTGCTTTTCTTTTGTTCCCTAATGTACCCTACCACACAGGACAGTGCCTGGCACATAGAAGATGTTCAATGAATATTTATTGGATGAATAAACACATTGTCATTCTAGGATATCATCAAATCTTTGAAAATCCTGAGCCAAAGACATCATAACAGATGGAACCCTTCAAACAATAAGCAGATTGTAACAAAGGACACATAGTTGTGAAAATAAAATCAGGAAGTGTAGAAAGTACCACTAATCAAGGTCTGAAAGGATTGAATCACTCTTCTTGAGAATCTCCAGCTTCGGAGCCCAGTAGTTTTTCATAGGCCATACATAAGGAAGCTCTCACTTTAAACAGTTGTGTCACCTATACATAAGTCATGCAACTGTAAGTAATGGGCCGTTCTTTATGGAAACCAGCTCAATCTTGGTAACTCCATATACCTTTGAGTAAAGTTCAGCCTGTGTTGTTTATGAGTTATTAAGGCTTACATATGAATGCTTCTCTTTTGTTTCTTTTCAGTCTAACAGTCTGACCACTGACCAAGACAGAGAGTTTTTATTGCATAATTCTTAAATCACTTTGCTGGATTGTTTTACTTGGCCAGAAATTTAAAGCCTAACACAACTGCACTGTGGTGAGTGATTCAGGACCACCCCCACCCCGTCCCTGCTTTCTCTTCTATGATTCCATTGTCTCTACTAAAGAGATGCCACACCCACAGTCAATTTTCTGAGTGACTTCAGTCTTTGCAATAGAAAGAAAAAGAAAATTGGAACCTTACTGACGTGATTGTTTGTTCTTTTAGACTTTATAATCACCTAAATGAGAATTTCCTGTTTTAAACATGTAATCTTGCTGTCTTTAAGTGAACAGAGTATAATTTAAAATATTTATTTTGTTAATTAGTACTCTTTGCCATTCACATAAAATAAATTGTATAATACCAGTATTGTGATCTACATAAAAAAAACCACAATGTGTTTTAACTGTTTCCTTGGTGAAACCCACTACATGTAACAGCAAATAGATGAACTACTGCTGAGCTGCATTTTAAAACTGTTTTAAATCCATTTTTAACGTGCCTAGCATATATGTATTTTATCTACACCTTATTTTCTTAATAAGCTATTTTTTTAAGAGAGGGACAGTGAGAAAGAGAAAGGAAGAATCAATTTTATTTAGCTTTTCCTGTGGCTTTCATTGCTCCAACACTTCATTGTGTACATGGTGCTGGGGTTCAAACACTCATCCTCTTGCATGCTAGGCAAGCCCCATAACTACCAAGCTACCACGCTAGACCCTCAATAAACTATTTTTAATATCTTTTTATTTACTAATTGTTTTATACACAATTCTGAGCTGCCACATTCACATTTTATTTTATTTATTTATTTATAAGAGAGAGAGAGAGAGAGGGAGAACCAACTTTCTTGATTTTTTTCAACTGGCCTTTGTTTCTCTGACACTTAGCTGTATATGTGGTGCTGGTTTTTGAACTCAGGTCCTCAGGAACACCAGACAAGTGCTCTAACCACTGAGCAACTGCTCCAGGTGCACATTCACATTTCAATTATTTCATTGATTAAGTACGCGTATATATATTTCTAAAAATGGCACTAGGAATAGAGTAAATGTTCAAAATAATTTGCTATTAATTTCTTCTTTAATCTTGCCACATCTAATAACAGCTTATAAAGAAAATGTTATTATCTCACCCTATAAGTGACAATTGTGCTCAGCAAGGTGAAGCGTGGAGGCAGTTGCCCAAAGTGTCCAACTAATACGTGGCTGAATTCAGCTGTGTCCTCTCGTGCAACCACTTTTCATTGTACAGGATTTCAGAATATTCTTGGAGAGGATCTGGGGACTTGTCAAAAACATACCCTCTGAGAATACAGAATTGAACTTAAACCCAGTTCAAACATGTGGCATAATGTAGAGTCCATGTAGAAACAAGAATATTAACTTCTTATCCATGAGGAAGTGAAGGAGACCTGCATATGAAGGAACACTGTCCAGACAGCTGTAAAGCATAGGAGATTCATTCTTTCATGAAGGCCACTTAACCCATAGCACTAAGGACCTGGGAAGGCTCGTTTCTCCAGCACATCTACTACATACTAGCTCAGGATGAGGCTCTGTCTTGCCACTGGGGAATCAGTCACAAGTAAATCAGAAGTGCTAGGTATGCTCGTAAAGCTAACAGACTATTCACAAGTATACCCAAGGCAAACAGTTAAAGTACATGCTAACTGTGATAAATACTATCTGTGAAGAAAGCAAATAAGCTTCTGATATAGAGACTTGGTTACAATTTTAGTTGTACAGGAAGCAGTTCCTGTGGTTTTCCTATTCTCCTCTTAACTTTTTAAATATAATTCAATTTTTTGGCAGTTGCACCAAAATACATCATGAATTGCAGAGATTGTCCCTTAAGTCCAAGGGTATTTTTAAATTATTTTTAAAAATTCATTAAGGGGTTGAGGGTGTAACTCAGTGGTAAAATGCACAAGGCTCTGTGTACAGTCCCCAGGTGGATATAATCATTAATATAATCCATCATATTGACTGATTAGAAAACAAAACTCATATGGTTTTAATAGATACAGAAAAAAATCCATAAAACTAACATGACAAAACTCAAGGAGTATTTCATCAAGTCCTCTAATGAAAAGTATTTACATAAATGTCTGCAGCAATAGTTCTCAAATTTTAGCTTGTGCTTGAATCATCTGAGAGCTTATTAAAACACTCATTTTGGGGACCATCCCCTTCCTTCAGAGTTTCCTGTTAAGTAGGTCTGGGGTGAGACTCAAGAAGTTGAATTTCCAGCAACTTCCCAGATGCTGCAGGTCCAGGGCCGTTCTTTGAGCACTGCTGCCCCATACTCTTAAATATAAAGTGATGGAATTATTTACTTTGAATTAAGTATCAAAATAAGAATTCTCCTTTCTATTTTACCATTCCTAAATTCTATTAAATCATAGTAAATAGGTAGTAATGTTCAATGTAATATGCTAGCAACAGCAAATAAAACAAAATAACGTGATATTCCTTCCGTAAGGGGATAAATTGTGGGGGGAAAATAACCATATCATCCACAGTATGCAATAATCTGTTCAATATTTCCAGCAGCACAGCATGGTATTGAGAGGAAAATGTCAAATTTCAAAATTAAAATATTTGTGGATATTTTTAAAAACCTATGAAATGATGCAACATAAATTAATTCAACTCATTTAATGTAAGAAAAATATTAAAATGGGAGCTAGAGGGTTATCCACTGACCCTGAATAATGATACATTTGGGAGGTAGGAGGGGAAGCTCAGAGTACCCAACTGAAATCCCAATATAGTTCTTTTAAGTTTCCATTTATTGGCCAGCTCGGTAGAAATGCATGTAAGCAGAGTACAGTGGCATAAATAAAAATAAATAAATCAAATATGTCTTCTTTATTGGTGGTAAATCAATATAATTTTTAAAAACTCTCAGCTCTTTTCTCATAAAAATTTCTTTAGGAAAATTCAATGAAGCAGAATCTCTCCATAAGCACTAACACTGGCAAATTGCCTTAATAAAAATTATTACCATATTGCGATAAACTTCTGGTAGTCATGTTAATAAAATGGCAAAAAGATGTCATTTGCTTAAAGGAAATATTTGGTTCAATAGCCTGTAAATCTGTATTAGCTGTTCTAAGTCACTGGTTCAAACTGAAACCCAGTACCTGGTTCACAATAACTAACTGCAGATAAATCAGCTCTAGTCTCAGTCATTTGGCTGTCCTCTGTAAGAGACACAGTTAATATTAAAATACTCAATAGCACCTGCTTAGCATGTTTGCCTTCATGCACAGTTTCCAGGTTCTTTGTAAGTTTGCCAAGTATCTTCAAATGAGTCCCCTGAGAAAATGACCTATCAGTAATTTTTTCTGCATTTTCTCAGGCTGATAGCAGAGCAGTTCTTTGATCATGCTGAGGGTTGTACTTCTTAGTTTTCTGAGTACAGAGAAACCTTATGCTTGTGCAGCTAGGCAGAGCTTTGTGCCAGCACTGGATTTTTTTTATGTCTCACATAAAGCAAAAAGCTGAAATGATGATCTGCAGGTTGAGGAATAGAATGTCTCAATGCTTTAAAATTAAGCAGGGCTTTTCAGTTTTATCTTCTGAAAGGCCAGTAATTTGCTTTTTCTATTATTTTTCTCAACTAAATCCTTTTCCTTTCTTATCCAATACCTCCTCTCATACAGTACCCCAAACTTATGCAAAATTATAGTGTTTTTCGAAGACAGCAGAAGATTTTCTTCTATGATCTGAAGTAAAATTGAATACTAATATAAGGAATCATTCCCAATATCCTGGGATAAAGTCATTTTTCTTTGTTTCTTAGAGAGGTGGGAGAACAAATGTTACTTAGAAATGTCATGGCTTAAGATGGTGGAAAACATGAGAGGCATGGATTTCACATCAGGAAATCTAGGGAGGAAAAATCCCTTCCTCTGGGGTAGTGTTAGGTTTCTTTTTCCAAGGAGGGCCAAAATTCTACTAATTAAGATGAAAGCAAAACCCGGATGCCTGTGACATATGAAGAACAAATCTGTCAAATTAACTAACTTTTATTTGGGTGCATTTCACTTTCAGATTGAATTTCCCTCAATTTTAATTATCTTTGCATTTAAAAAATAAACTAATTTCAATTTCAAAACAAATGTTTATTTAATTATTTGAGTCTGGTTGATCACAAAAATCATTGAGAACTGTTTTCCCTACCTGTGAAATGCAACTCTTTTTATCATGGAGAATAATTATAAAGATCAGAGTTTGAGGGAAAAAAAAAAAAGAGCGAATGGTGCTAATGGTAGAGAGAAAAATCCAAACATTTGCTCCTGCTCCTGGTTAGGAACTGAAAAGTGATCATGAAGATGAGAGGAAGGTGGGCTCTGGGGGGCTGGGGATGAGCAAGTACACTCACAAAAAGATTTCTTGTCTTAGAAAAATGTTAACTGCGTGCATGGCAAACAACACAAGATTTTGATAGTTCTCAAATAATGGTTTGCAGTCCCGATAGTAATGAAAGAATGGACTCTGACTGGAGACAGCCTAACAACTCGAATTTATTTCAAAAGATAGGCTCTGCCTGGTTCTTTCACATTGCGCACATGGTGCTGGGGTTTTGACCTGTGTCCTCCTGCAAGACAGGCAGGCACCATAACCTGCTGAGCCACCGCTCCAGCTCCTCTACCTGGTTTTTAAGTAATTTCGGGAAGTTACTTCATTTAAGTCTCGATTTCCCCAGTTGATAACATTGCAACACAATATTTCCAGATTGAAACACCACAGTGATAATAGTTGGTTCCTCAGATGGCACTTGTAAGACTCGGCAATATCATAGACACAAACGTGCTTAAGAGGCTCAGCAATATCACGAACACCAACATGCTGGCTTGGCCCACCTCCTCCACAAACAGTGTGTGTCCTCACCACTCTGAGGTGTTTTGCGTACATACACATCCTATGAAAGCGCCGAATCCTAGCCACTAGACCACCAGGGAAGGACCCCTATGAAGATATCAGGAGTGTTCAATTTGTTTTACTGTCTCTGGTTATGTAATATAAAAATATTGAATTACAAACAACAAGTCAAGTAAACCTTCAGGGAATCAATTCCATAATGGAACTGTGGAGAAAGTATTTTAACTGATCATTATTTTCTGTTCAGATAAATCCTTCCATGCATGGATCCTCAGGGCCATGTTCTTGTGAACTTTTTCAACAGAAAAACGTATCTTATCCTGGCACAAATGACCTCAAAATTATAATAGAAATATTCATGTGGATAATTTTGTATCAAAATATAGCTTGTAACTCATGTGTTGGTCATTTCCACATTTTTATATTGTATGTTTTATGGTTTTTACAACTTTAATGGGAATAAAACTAGATCAGAGAGTAAAAGAAAATATTGAGTTTATTGTATTAAAAATTAGAATTAAAATGCCTCTTTTTTCTTTTTCTTATGAAACATGTCCTAAATACAGAAGTCTATAAGACTATGTACAATCTAGAATATACTAAGAACTCAAAAAACTTAATACCAAAACACATTCAACCCAAACAGAAGAAATACAGACCAACAAATATATGAAGAAATGTTCAACATCTCTAGCACTCAGAGAAATGCAAATCAAAACTACATTAAGATTTCACTTCACTCCAGTCAGAATGGAAAAGGTGAATAATACAAACAACAACAGATGTTGGAGAATCCCACTGTTGGTGGGACTGTAGTCCAATGTAGCCACTGTGGAAATCAGTATGGAGACTCCTCAAAAAATTAAGGATGGAACCACAGTACGACCAAGCTATTCCACTCTTGGGTATTTTCCCAGTAGAAATAAAATCAGCATATTACAATGACAGAACTACATTAATGCTTATAGCAGCCCAATTCACAATAGCTAAATTTTGGAATTAACTCACATCATTGGTAGAATGGATCAAAAAACAGAAAAAAAATATAGATACACACACACAATGGAGTGCTACACAGCTGTTAAAAAGAACAAAATCATGGGCTTTGTGGGTAAATGGATGGAAATGGAAAAAATTATGCAAAGTGAAATAAGCTAAACTCAGAGACTCAAAGGTAGAATGTTTTGCTCATATTTGGAAGCTAGAGTAAATCTGAGGATAGGGTGAAAGATAGTCAAGTTTATACAAAAGACTCATCAAATTCAGAGCACCAGATGATCTAGGGGAAGTACACTTATGAACGGGAGGAGGAGGCAGGAAAGGATGGGGAGGGGGAAAGGGGGTATAAATACTGTATGTTATATTTTACTCCCCTGAGAAGGTGAATAATACTCATGCAGGCATTTGAAATTAGAAAATTTTAAAAAATTATATACATATATGGGTCAAGAGTGGACTTGCTGTTTCACTAAGGATTCATATCTTCAAATAAGCTGGGAAACGTGAAACTATTTACAGATTGGCTCTATGGGTTGTCTTTCCATCCTGATTATGATAATTCCTCTTGCTCCACATCCTCACAAATATTTAATAATTTTTAAATAATATATATAATCAGGGGGAATGCAGTGGAGATAAAAGACCAGGGAGTGGGCAATGGGAGGGGGAATGTGCATTTATAAATATGCAACAATGAATTCCTTCAACATTGAAGTCTATGATACACCAACTACAAAACAAAAAGCAAAGGATGTATAATTTGAAAAATGAAAATAAAGCAAACACCTGTATAACCAGCTTCCGAGTTAAGATAGATACACTGCTAGCATCTTAGAAAACTCCTGCATCCTCACTTCGCTTACCCAGAAATAACCACAATCCTACCAATTTGGTAATCATTGTCTCCTTGCTTTCCTTCAGAGTTTTACCTTCTATGCATGTATTTTTAAACAATACTGTTAAGCATTGCCTGTTTGAAACTTCATTAAAATGAAATCTTATTATCTATATTCTGTATCTTTCTTTCACTCAACCTTATGTTGATATAATTCTTCCATGTTGCTGTGCATCATGGAAGTTTATTTTCATTGCAGTATAATATTATAATATATGTTCACACCACTATTGGTTATCAAATCTGTATTAGATGAACATTTGGATTTTTTTTTCATTTAAGGCTCTTTTATCAAAGTGACTGTGAAAAATTCTTGCTGAAGTTTCATGGTAAGTATAAGAGTTTCTATAAAGTATGGGTCAAGAGTGGCGTTCCAGTTTCACTAAGGATTCGTATCTTCAAATAGGCTGGGAAACGTGAAACTATTCACAGATTGTTTATATTGTCTTTCCACCCTCATGATGATACTTCCTCTTGCTCCTCATCCTCACAAATATTTGATATGGTCAATGTGTTAGTCAAGATCTTCATTACTATAACAAAAACCTGAGATCATCAACTTATTAAGAGAAAAGGTTTACTTGGCTCCCAAAGGTTTCAGTCCGTGATTGATTGACGTGTCACATTTGGATTAATGGCAGGGCAGCACTTGATGGTGGCAGTATATAGTGATACCTCCCACCTCATGGCCAGAGAATGAAAGAATGCTTCTGGCAAAAAGAAGTTCTTAAATTTAATATAGTTAAACATTTTTAGTCTTCGTTTTACAACTTAGATTTTTCTGCATTTTGTTCAAGAAATCCCAAAGTTATAAACATATTCTTCAATATTGTCTTCTAAATTATTTGTAACTTTTTTCATACTCAAAAGTGAAAATCAACTGAAATACTAATTTACAATACCTCCTTGGTAATATTCTAAATGCCCCCCTTTTTTTCTTTCTTGCATGCAATTTTACTGGATTTAGATTTTGTTCATTATATTTTCATTTCACTTACCTATACCTGCATTAACACCACATCACTCTAATTACCAGAACTTGTTCACTTATATTAGGTTAGGTTTACTCAATTTGTGCTTCAAGAATACCTTGATGGGACTGGAGTGGTGTCTCAGTGGTTGGAACGCTTGCCTGCAATGAGCAAGGACCCAAGTTCAAACCCCAGCCCCACATACACAACTAAGTGTCAGACAAGCAAAAACCAAATGAAAAATAAATAAAATTGACACTCTTTTTCTCTCCCTCTATCTCTCTCTCTTTAAAAAAAATGAATATCTTGATAGTTTAGATCCTTTGCAGTATCGTAAATTTTCAATTATTTTGCCAAATTTCATTAAAATAGAAAGTAACTGAAATTTTAAATGTATTGAATATAGCTCAATTGGGAGAAAAATAGCACAGTTATAACATTGAGTCTTCCAGTCCATGAATATGAAATATGTTTATTAAATTTTTAAAAATATATTTTAATAAAATTATATAAATCTTTCTCCACAGGGTTTGTACAGGTTTTGTTAGATTTATTCCTAATTACTTTGTATTTATCTGCTATTATAAATGGTTTTCATAAAAAAGACTCATTTAACTCTTCATTATAGTATATTAGAAAGGTAATAGATTATTATATGCTTTTATATGTATGCATTGCTGAACTATCATTTTTTGAAATTTTTCTTTCGGATATACTACATGCTATCCACAATTAATGACAGTTTTATTTTTTCTTTTCCAATTTTTAAAAATGTTTCCCTTGTTTTACAGAATTGTTTAAACCTCAGTATAATGTTGCATAAAAAGAGTGATCAAAAGCCTCTTTGCCTTTTTCAGATCCTCAAGGGAAGGGCTATGGTACTTACTAATAAATACCATGCTTATATATGAATGGAAGCTTAATTGTATTTAAAGTTTTTTGAGGGGACTTATATAAAAAATGATATTTTATTTTTAGTTAGCATGTTCATATCCATTTCCCAATGATAAATAAATATTGTATTCTTTGGGAAATACAATTTATTAATGTTTAGTCTCGCACTTAACATTCTTAGTGAGATTGACTTGAGCTTTTCCTTACTTATTCTCTCCTTATTTTAATCTGGTATTTCTGATTGGTGTGCTGGCTTCACCTGATGAAGTCTCTATAATTTTGTAATTATGGGGGGGGAAATATTTGTCCTTTTCTATATTCTCAAATATTTAAGCTATTTATAAACCTGTAGTAAAGCACTGATGCAGAAGCAATGCCCTGAGACACACGGAACTCACTTCTTTTCCCTGTGTTACACATCTAGTGCATGTTATCTGGCTTCCTCATAGTTTTTGGGAGGCTGTGTGTCTAAGTTGTGGCAATGTAGTCTATATATCTCAGACAACTATCATGAGAGTAAATGGAATATGATATTTGAAAGTGCTTTGTCATAAAGAATTAGTTATATCTAAGACTGTGGCAGGAAATGATGATTAATGTGTATAGGAGTACAACTGGCTAGAAGAAATGATGCTTTTTTAGTGATAAGTGGAGATTGAACCCAGGGCCTTACACATGATAGGCAAGTGCTCTACCACTGAGCTACAACTTCAGCCCTAAAGAGGAATGACTTTTAACCTTCATTAGCACAGTAATTATGGTTGACAACAATTAGTTATGTATTTCCAAGTAGCTAGTAGAGAGGATTTTGAATATCTAAACACACACACAAAATTGATAAATGTTGAGGTAATGGATCTGATGATTACACATTATATGGAAGAACTGAAATATCACACTGTATCCTAAACATATATATATATATATATAATTATAATGTGTCATTTAAAAGCATATATTTGGGGCTGGAGCAGTGACTCAGCAATTATGCACTTGCCTAGCATGAGCATTGTTCTGAAGGATCAGAACAATGAAGGTCATATGAGAAACTAAAAAAAAAATTGATTTTCTCTTTCTCTCTTACTCTCACTCTGTCTCTTTATCTTTTTAAAAAATAAAATAAAATGTACATATTTTAAAATTATACAAACTACTGCGACAAAAAATTATCATTTTTATTGGTGGATAATCATATAAACATTTTATGCAGGTTAAAGTGTACATATAAAGGACCTGGAAAAATTAAGCTATATTTGATAATTGCTTAATAAATGTCAAGTGTTACTGTCATTTAATACAATAATCATATTATGATAATAGTACTATTATACTTTTCAAAGAAATTAAACATTGAATCAGTATTTTGTGTGAAAATTAACATAAGTACATAAGTCCAGTATCTAAGGGTAGTAGGATAAAAACCAAAGAAATGTAACTATAGAAAAGGAAGTCTTTGAGATTGATTGAAAGCTTGTTTAGCCAGTTACCATACATACATTCCAAATATTATACCTAGAATTGGGTGAAATTAACAAAACCATGGCTGTGGGGGAGTTCTGAGAACTCCAGAGCACTTTATTACACTTTTCTTCAAGTACCTAAATGGCCAACAGCAACTGCAGATGAAGGTGGTCAGCCTTTATGCTCTTCTGCACAGAGATCACTTCCACCCTGCTGGGTGACAGATATCTGGGAGATTTCTGGATCTTACAAAGACTGAAAAGTTTACACGTTTAGGAAGTGTCATCTGCTCTGTTCCATCCAGGGCAATAAAAGGTCGTGTCTGGGTAGGAACAGTAATGTTTTCTCAACAAGGTATGTTCTCTTGGCAGGTGAAATCAACTTACTTTGAACCCTAAAGACAATCTTCAAAAAGAAAATGAAGCACTCTACAGTGACACAGCAAAATCTACGTTCAGAGCAGCTCAATTTACAATAGCTAAATTATGGAAACAACCCAGATGTCCCTCACTGGATGAATGGATCCAAAAACTGTGGTACATATATACCATGGAGTTTTACTCAGCAATTAGAAATAATGATATGGCAGCCTTTGAAGGTAAATGGATAGCTATGGAAGAAATCATGCTGAGTGAAATCAGCATAACCCAGAGAACCATGGGTCGAATGTCTCCACTCATCTGTGGAGGCTGGAACTAGACCCCGGCCATTGAGAAAGGAGGTCTATTATCATGTTTTAATTCCAGATATGGTGTAATGTCATACAACCTAAGGCATTTGTAGAGATGTATTGGGAAGTAGGGGGGAAGGATAAGGGTGGGTAATTAGGGGGGCACTCTTGAGGGTAAATCTAATTTTCAGAATTTATATATTATTTCATTAGAAGCTTGTTTGTTCAACAAATAAATTTCTGAATAAAAAAGAAAAAAGAATATATGCATATCATAGTTATTTTATATGCATTTTATGAATGTACAATAACCTAACTCCTTAATAAAAAATAAAAAAAAAAAGAAAATGGGACAAAAAAAGTAAATATGGCAATATCCTTATATGAATTTCAGATATTATTAGCACAATTGTTTCTTACCCCATTAGCCAACTGGCAACATCTTTGGATAAGGGGTAATTGAATCTCTTCTGGGACATATCACAGAAGAATGAGGTGTATTAGCAGAGAGGAGCTAGGTCTGGCCTCTTAGGTCTGGTTATTCAGATTGGGTAGGGGACCATGATCATTACTGACATGTTGATATGTGGACAAGAAAGAAAAGGAGGCAGTATAGACACTAGTAAGGAACACTAAGTTTGAAATATTGTGGAAACATTCTATTCCACTGCTTTTTATGTGAGGTGTTGTGAAATAATAATATTTCTTCACTTCTAAAATAGAATTATTAGTGAACTTGAGTACCTTAATGGATGACAGCAAGATATAATGAGATAAAGGATAAATTTACAAATTAGAAAGGGGCAAATTAGGAAATAAAGAAGGATTATATGAGAACTAAAGCCACATAGATGAAGAGACTGCTTGGCAGCAAACTGGCTTTGTGGAATGACAGCTTAAGAAAGTTTTATAAACATAAAAATATGAGTAATTATTATAATAGATAGTTTTAGGGAGAAAAAATAATAAAATTGGTTATCTTGCAGAAGTCAGCTGTATAGTACCAGTATACTTTAAATTCGAAGGCCAAAATCAATATTCTTTTCAATATGACCTATTTCAGATAAACTCTGATCTGATCACTCCGGGAAATGCTGATATTGACATCCCTTGGTAATTAATGCTAAAAATAAAAATGCCCATCGTCCTCATCATTGATGAACATATTGCCTACAGTATAAATAAAAAACTAAAGCTTTTTACTCTTGAATTTACTTCTTGATTATGAAAGAATCTTCCAATATTTTTAGGATGGAGTTGGTTAACTTTCATTCATTTTAGAAATGTAAGAAATTGTGAAGAATCTGCATATGGGTTGGATAAACCAGGAAAGGAAGTTCTTAACTAAAAAAAAAAATATTGGGATGTGAATGCATAAAGTTCACTGTTAAAGGTAAATATACAGACAAATACACAATATTATATTACTACGATTGTGGTGTAAAGAACACTTTTTATTTTTGTATAGAAGCTAATAAAATTGTTTTGAGTATAAGTGGATTAAGCTCTACAATCACAGAACATAAAGTGACTGAATGAATATAAAAGGAAAAAAAGTGCAAGATACTACTATATGCTGTCTACAAAGACTCAGATTTAAGGATATTCACAGGCTGAAAGTGAAAGGATAGGGGAAAACAGACATTCCATTCAAACAACAGCCAAAAAGAGCAGGATTAGCCATGATTGTATCAGACATAGACACTGAGTCAAAAACTGTCAGAACAGACAATGAAAAATATTATGTAATGATAAAAGGTTTGATTCACCGGAGGTGTAACAATTATAGATGTACATGCACTCAACATCAAAGGACCTAAAAATATGAAGGAAGCATTGAGAAAACTGAATAGAGAAATAGATAGCAACATGATTCTATTAAATTTCAGTACCTCTACTTTCAACAAGGGATAAAAAAAAAAATCCAGAGAGAAAGTCAATAAGAAAACAAAGCACTTGGACAACACTGTAGATCAAATAGACTTTAAAAACACAAAACATTCCATGCAACAGCAACAAAATATTCATTCTTTCTAATCATACCTGGAACACTTTCCAGTGCTGATAACATGTTAAATCACACACACACAAAAAAAAAAGACTTAACAAATTTCAGAATGAAATCATACCGGTATTTTTTTTTCAAACACAACATAATGAAACTACAAATCATTAGTGTAAAGAAAACTAGAAAACTCAGAAACATTTGGACAATAAACAACACATTCTTGAGTACCCAATGGGTCAAAGAAGAAATCAAAAAGTGAAAATATATCTTCAGACAAATGAAAATGAAATACAGTAACCAAAACTTATAAGGTGCTGCAAAAACAATACTAAAATTTATAGCAGTTAACACCTACATTAAAACAGAAAAAAAGAAGGGATGGGGATGTAGCTCAGTTGTAGAGTACTTGCCTAGCATGTGTGAAACCCTGGGTAAATCCCCAGAACTGAAAGAAGAAGGAGAAGGAAAAGAAGGATTTCAAATAAACAACGCAATTCTCTCCTATAGGAACTAGAAAAAGTGAAACGAACTAAGCCCAAAGATAAGAGATAGAAAGAAGGAAACATTAGAACAGAAATAATGAAATAGAAGAAGTCAGGGCTAGGGTGGTAGTGGTGGCTCAGCAGCTATGGTGCTTGCCTGGCATGTGCAAGGATGTAGGTTAGAATCCCAGCCCCATGTACACAAGGAAGTGTCGGACTAACAAAAAAAACCACATGGAAAACTCAACAAAATTTATCTTCTCTTTCTCACTCTCACTGTCCCTCTCTCTTTTTAAAACAATGACTAGATAAATAGAGAAATATCAAGAAAAAAATTTTAAAAGATTAACAAAATTTATAAAACTTTAGAAAGAATAAGAAAAAAAGAAATCTGAAATGAAAGGGAAGACATAACAATTGAGATCACAGAAACAAAAAACAACCACAGTGAAAAATTATTCACCGAATTGGATAATTTGGAAGAAATAGATATATTCCCAGAAATATTCAAAATACAAAGAAGGAATTATGAAGAAATATAAAATCTGAATTGATTTATAATCTCCTAAATTAAGAAGAATAAATCAGTACTTAAAAATCTTCAAAACAAAGAAAAACTTAGTCAGATGGCTTCATGGTAGAATTTTTAACAAGCATTTTAAGAGGAATTAATGCCAATCTTTTACAAACCTTTCTAAGAAGTTGAAGATGTGGAATCTTTTTCAAATTGATTTTAGGAAGACTTTTCCTTGATACCAAAGAAACAAAAACAAAAACTAAAAGGTACTCTCAGGAGAAAACTAAGGCAACCATAGACCAACATCCCTGACAAAGGTAGAAGAAAAAATCTTCAATAAAATAATGACTAACTAAATTCAACAACATATTAAAAGGATTACACACAATGACCATGTGGATTTTATCCCACTCTCATCCAACATACAAAAATGAGTTGATGTGACACATCACATTAATATAACAGAGGATAAAATTGCATGATCATCCCAATGGATGCAGGCAAAGCATCTGATAAAATTCAACATTGTTCCATGATAAAACTAACGGCACTAAGAAAAGAATGTGATTATCTCTGCAAAACAGAACCCGTATATGAAAAGCCCACAGGTAACATCATTCTCAAAAAGGAAAAACTATTTTTTAAAAAAATTTTTTTAAAAGAGAGAGGAACAGTGAGAGAGAGAGAAAGAAAGAAACTATTTTTATTTAGTTGTTCACGTGGCCTCCGTTGCTCTGAGATTTCATTGTGTATGTGGTGCTGGGGTTTGAACTCGCGTACTTGTGCATGCCAGGCAAGCAGTGTAACTGCCAAGCCACCTCTCCAGCCCTGGAAGAACTATTTTTTGTCTAAGATCAGAAACAAAGTAAGGATACCACTCTCACCATTTTCATTCAACATAGTACTTAAAGTCCTAGCCACAGCAATTAGGCAAGACAAAAAAAAAAAAAAAAAAGACATTCAAACCAGAAAGAAAGAAGTAAAACTATTTCATTCACATATGGCATGATGCTATATGTAAAACAAAACAAAACTTAAAAGTCTCTCATACACAAATAGATGTTAGGATTAGCAAATGAATTCAGTGAAGTTGTAGGACATAAAATCTGCAATCAAATTCTGTTGCTTTTCTATTCAACTGACCAAAAAAATGGTTCAAAAAGTAATTAAGAAAATAATCCCATTTATGACAACAACAAAAAAGAATAAGATAGCAACAAACTTAACCAAGAAGATGGAAATGCGTACACTGAACACTCTAAAAATGCTGAAAAAAGAAATTAAAGAGGACACAAATACCTTGGAAGACACTCCATATTCATGCAAAGTGAGACTTAATATTGTTTAAAAATATACTACTTAAAGCAATCTATAGACTCAGGTCAATCTCTATCACTATCCCAATGTCAGTTTTCATGAGAATTTTAAAAATAATTCTGGGATGTGGAGTGGTTGCTCAGTTTACGGCACTTGCCTGGCATATGCGAGGACATGGGTTCGAACCCCCCAGCACCACATATGCAACGAAGTGTCAGAGCGATGAAAGCCACATGAAAAACTGAATAAAACTGATACACTCTCTGTCTCTATCTCTCTCTCTCTCCTGCTACTGTCCCTGACTCTTTAGAATAAATAAATGAAAATAAAAAACAAAAAATAATTCTGAGTAGCCAAAACAATCCAAAGAAAAAACATGGTGGAAATCTAATGTTTTTCTTATTGCAAAATATTTTATAGAACTACAGTAATCAAAACATTAAGGAACTAATGTAAAGACAGATATATACACATTGAAAGAGAATAGGGAGCCCAGAAATAAACTTACACCCATAAGGTCAACTAATTTTCCACAAGGGTGACCAGGATGCACAATGGGTAGAAAAAGTGTCCTAAACACAGTGTTCAAAACACTGGTTATCTAAACCCAAAAGTCAGAATAATCTTATTATGCTCCTTGGAAAGCATACAAAGTTAAAAAGGAACATTCTAACATGCAAGCACAAAGGATCAACTTGCAAAAGAATGAAATCGAACCTTTATCTTACAGCTAGAAAAATCAACAATGGATTTGGTCTTAAACATAAAACCAAAAAAAAAAAAAAAACCATGGGGTAACATTCACTGATTTTGGCAATAATTGCTTTGCATGTGACATTGAAAGTACAAATAAAAATAGTCATGTGAAACTATTCCAGATTGAAAAAACTTTTGCACAAGAAAGAGAGGAAACAATAGCTGAAGAGGTAGTCTACAGGGTGGAAGAATATTTATGAACCATTAACTGATAAAGGGTTAACTATCCAAAATGTACAAGGAGCTCCCGAAGAAAATAATGAAAATATGAAGGCAAATAATGTTTCTAAAAATGGGCAAAGGAATACATGTCTTCAAAAATGACATATAGGTGGCCAATAGGTATGTGAAAACAAGCTTAACATTATTAATCCTCAAGGAAATGCAAAACAGAATAGTAATGAAACCACCTCATATCTGTTAGGATGGCAATTATGGGAAAATGAGAAAGAGGGAGGAAGGAAGGAAGGAAGGAAGAGATTGGCCATCTTGGAGAAGCTGGAACCCCTGTGTAATGCTGATGGGAATGTATAACAGTGCCACTATTCTGAAAAAGAAATGCAACTTTCACAGTAGACCTGTAGTTAACAGTACTATGCAGGGCATTCAACACTTGTTTAGAGGGTAGGTTTGATATTACATGCTTTCTGCCACAATAAGAAATATTATATACCGATGATGCTCTTCTCATTCCTACTTCCCAGGATAAGATGTCCTTCATTTGCATATCTCATTGCTATTTTCCCTTCATTTTATAAATATTGATGGAGTGCTGTATGTTGTATCTATTCCCATATTTCCTCTCACAGTGCTTAATGCACAGGAGATACTCAATAAATACTTCTTGAATAAATACTTTTTAAGTAAAGGACAATTCTATTAATATTTCCCAAGTGATAAATTCTAGTTAATTTATAATACTCACCTGAAAGCCTGATTTTTTTAGAACATTGAAGCTGTTCACCAGTAATTCAAAGAATGTAGCTTTTTATTGATAGAAATAGTTAGAAAACACATAATAACGCAAGATGTTGGTTTTCATTCATCATGCCACCAAGATATACTGAGTTGCTGCTGGGTGTCATAAGGATGAAGATAGGTCACAGTCTAACAAGTAGCCATATCACTTATAATGAAATAAGAGAAAAAAGAACTCAAAGAAGTCAATAACAACTGTTCATAGCACCAGCAAGACAGCAAGATTAGACCAGCTAGGAGCTGTCAGTAGCCTAGAAGAATGCAAAAGATTCTACATCTAAAATGAATTTAAAAACAATATATACATGTGTTTATCCTAGTGTAAAGTGTATCTAAAAAGAACAGGGGATTGGAGGAAGGTAGGGGAAAGGGAAAACGCAAGACTGAATTAGAACAAGTTAAACTCTATGCTTTTACAACCATGTCACTGTATTATCTTATGTCATGTATAACTGATAGAAGAACCAATAAAAAAATTATGTACTCATGAGATATGAGAAAAGCATTTTTGGCAGAGGAAACAATGGAAACAAAGACAACACACACACACACACACACACATTAAAGCCTGGTTAATTAGGGAATTTGTATAAATTTCAGAAGGTGTGATATATAGGACATAAATAGAAGAGTAACAAAGAACATGTGGTGGTCAAATTGCAAAGGACTTTAAGGTCCAGTTGCAGAAATTTTGTGAAAAACAGATGCATTAGAACTCGTATCAGAACTATTCTCACTTTCTCTCCAATCCCAGCTAAGCACAAGCCAATGACAACAACAAAATATCCTTCTAATAGTAAGTACAGTGTCTGGATTACTAGGCCTGACAATTATGCCCTTTTGTTAAGTTCCAAGAAATGTGCTTGATCTTCCAAGGCAGAAGTAATCTCTCCTCTTTTCATGTATTTCCTAACAGTTTTTATCTTCTTTCTATATTTGTCACTTTTGCTTTTGTACTCTACATATAGATGAAGTGTACTATTTCATCTACTGCTTGTTTATCCCCTTGCTTTATCTGCAATAAAGGTTGGGTTCATTGAATGGCATGGAATGGAACTGACCTAAACCATCATTTCTCATAAATTTGAAAATATTTTGTATTTATTGCATAAATGTAGTCATAGAAAAGATGCTTTTCACAGTATGATTAGCTTACTTTTTTAAAAAAATTAGAAAATAATCTAATAAAAATTAGATTACCAACCTCTAATTGTTTTCTTAGATTTATGTTAACAGAAATATGAACTCTGACATGCTGACCCTTGTTCATTCACCAACCTATACTAAACTTTGGCACATTTGCAGTCTTTTGCAATCTGTGTGTTTTTGTACCATTCACCTACAAGAGATATCCCCTAATGTACAGAATCTGTTTACTGATACTTTGGAGACATGGAAAAAAGAAGACACATTTCTTCCAATGAATTTTATGGTAAAAAAAAAAAGCTCTGGAATACAGATAAAAGAGACAAGAGATGGAGATGAAATTGTGATCTAATGCTCTTAGTGAGTGTGAAGAATTAATGACTCTCAGTTTTGAAGGTTGACGTTGCTAATGGAAACCGGTGCCACCCAATGACAAGACTCAGACTATAGAAGTGTACCAAATTTTCGGGTGAAGATAATGAGCACAGCATTGATAGTAACATGCATGAAAAAAAGAAAATGAGTAAAGAAGGAGGGGAAGGAGGTGGGGGAAGGAGGAAGGAAAGAAGGAAGGGATATGTGTCTATGGTAACTCACTGGACTCTACCTCAAATTCATCTTCTCCAAGCCCTGGATGGAAAACAGGTTTCAAAAGTGAGGGTTGCAATGCTGGTCTACAAAATGGACCTCAATGTAAGGGGAAGCACAAAACAGCCTATAATTTACACCATCCTCTGGGGTGAAATGTGAAGTATAATGTAACGTACCCCTTCGCCAGAGGATAAACCGGCTTGGGTTACCAGTGCGTTATTTGGCTGCCCTCATCAGAAACATAAACCTTCTCCACAAGCTGCAGATAAAACAAGAGAGGCCTGATCATGTGACTCAAACAAAACCACCTTCAGTGCAAGGGCTATCTTCCCTCCTGTCACGGCCATGACTCCTGTCAAGTCCAGCTGGAGGCTGTACCTGGAAGGATTAGACTTGAGTTTTCTAAAGCTGCCCCTTTCTCTTGCTTACACTCACTTATCTGATCATCTTGTTTTTACTGAAGCAATATGATAAAAGTTGCAGAGACTCCACAAACGAACTACGCATGAAAAATTCTGCCAGCTGCCGTACCACCCTGTGACAACTCCTAAAAGGTAATGGTTTCGTAGGATTTGGCTGCCTCTGATAATATTTAAGTTTCCTCAGCCAAGAAGAAGCAGATAAATCCAAGGAATTTTTGCAGCTTTTATTTTTCTTTTATGTAAAAATACAAATGAAAGGGCATTATTAAAATCCTCTAATGAAACCGTGAAACTGAGGGGATAGTTTTTTTTTTCTTTTTAATGAGATGGCCCACATCTGTAAAAATGAAAAATAAATTTTGACTTTTATTCTTTATCATAATATTGCCATCACTTGTTTCCTTCACCATTAATGTTTTATACTCTACCCATTCTGTGATCCAGTCAAGAATAAATCTACTCCAGGCAAACCGTATGTGCTTGTCCAACAATGCAACCAAACGTAAAAGTTTAAGACAAGACTTGCACAAGAAAATGAGAATGTTAAAAAAAAAAAACTAGAGAAAGTTTTTTTTTTACATTTTAAGTTTGCTGCAAATATTATTTTCCTAGATTCACTGTAAGAACTTGAGATTTCAAGATAAGAAGCATTCTGTTTTGTAAATTTAAGAAGAATAATATACTTATCATTTCAGAAACATATGTAGATCATATATGCACTAACAAAGTTAATTATTTGTAAGATTCACTGAAAGCAGATGACTTAGATTTTGTTATAGTGATAATTGTTTCTCATGTTTCTGTCCTAATTAATTAATATTATGTCTTTGTTACATTCTATGATTGTGTTAAAATGATTAAAAATGTTAATGCACATCCACATGATGTAATGTATACAGATATGTACAAATGTAAAAACAAACTGTTATAAATATAAAAAACAGAAGTCAAGAGTTAAAAATAAAATCTAAAAGTCACATTCTGCTTCACTTACAACAAATACAAACTTCAGAGGAAGGTTTGCTTTGCACAGGGAAGCTGAGAAAGGCAGTTGGAGAATTTTTCTGAAAGTGACTCAGATTGTATGGTATTCTAAGTTTTGATTTAAAAAAAATCCTCAAAAGGAAATAAGGAAAATAGTGATTTGGCCTTTTTCTATGTAGAGTGGGTTCCTACCACTTTGAAACAAAAATAATAAATCAATTTTAATCATCTCTATTAACTGGACTCCTCACTGGAGTATCACACCGCCTGTGATGAGCTGAATCACCCTGCTTTCTCCATTCTCCCCTTGATCCTATAATTTGGAGTTGTGCGAAGGCTCTTGTGGAATTGCCAGCTGCAGTCAGAAAGTGGCTGGTGGAGTTCAATATGGAAATGCGAGCAAGGCTGGAGTGGGAATTTGTGGAATTGATACAAAGTCAGTCCACCCTTTCCCTGGGGAACAGAAATTGTTGGCAAACTAGACATCCTCTCATAGTCAGAATAATCTCAGCTTTCTCCCTGGAAAATATACAAAGGAGAAAAGGAACATTCTAGCATGCAACCATAAGGAATGTGTTTCAGGATCCTGTTCAGAGGGACAGTCTGTATCTTCAATCAGAGCTACTAACTGCCCTCCTATATTGGTCGGAATTAGTATTTAAAAAATATATCCCTTTATTTTTGTTCAATACTTAGAAATCTATGGCATTCACTATGCTATTTTAAGAAGCTAGTGAAAAGCAAATTTGAATGGAATGTTTCAAAGTTATCCAGCAAATTCATCCTAAAAAAATAAACATTCTGAACAATTGAAGTAAAAAAATTCCAATACCATTCTTTTTTTCCCTCAATAACTAGTTTATCTTGGCAGTATTACTTGAATAGTTATTGTTTCAAGTTTAGAATATATAAAAATATCACTGTACTAAGTGATACTTCTACTATGAAGAATGAAATTTAGTATAAAACCTGTTTTCTTCTGTTGGCAAACTCATTGCGGAGTTATTTTAACAAATGATATACCCTTACATCCTTTCTATTTGCAGACCAAACAAGTTCAGTCACCACAAAAGTTGAGCCAAGTAAGATGAGAAATAGTGCAGAGGATTCACAAACCCATAAAAGATTCACCAATGGCTCTTTCATGAGTCCTTGCTATGACATTTACATTTGTCTCCCTCAAATGCTCCTATTCAAGTAAGTCTGAAAGGGATTTTGAGAAAATTTTCCTTGGATGATCATGATATTTGTATTCTGTCAACTGAAGAATATGACAAGATCTTGGCATTGAGATCTATGTATTAATGCAGAATTTTGTACTCTGTGATGATAATAAATTCCATTGCATAAAAGTGAAACTAAATTGTTCATTTTGTGCTAATTGCACAGAAAGCTCATGCCTTTCAATAATGTAGGATTTATTGACTGTTGCTTTCTTCAGGAAGGGAGATATTGTGAAGGAAAAAGGATCTGACAGCCTAAGCCTATCACTGAAAGGATCTTGTTCACTCTGCAGTGTGCCACTCAGGGGGCAGGAGAAAATAGTTTTTCTGTCCTGTGTCTTTTGCTCTCTCTTCTCTTACCTAATGTAACACAGCACTGGCAGAAGACCCCAGGACATACTCTATACAAGGGAAATATGAAATCTGTAGAATTTTAAGATGAATAGAATATTGATTGTTTTCATCTTTTCTTATACCCATCCTTCATTCAAAAAAATAGTCTTTCTAAATGCAACACAATACTCTACTGCTTAAAATCTTCCAATGACACACATTGCTTCTGAGACAAGTTCAAATCCATTGCAGGGCACACAAGTCCAGTTATTACCTGGCTGCTATTCATCTTATCTTATCTTCTGCTTTCTAATCTCGAAAAGCCAGATTCGTAGAGATCTTCAAACCTTGCCAGGATGAATCATGCATACTGGTGTCCATAGTGCTTCCTCTGATTGCAGTCTTACAAATCTTGACCTTGTTGATGCATACTTAAAGACTTACCTTATGGATGTCTCCTCCAGAATGCTTTCCCCCCCGAACCCAGACCTCCTCACAGGGAGCCATGGGGCCTTTGTGCTGATCCCATAGCACCCCCTGCTGACCTGCATTAAAGAATTTGTTATGGGGAGTTGAGTTGCCTTAGTCTTTTCCTTCTCAGGGGACTGTGAACTCCTTAAGATTAAAGACAAATGTGTTGGCCCATGCTTTATTCATCTCTCTGCTGCACTTCCTACTTGGCCTCCATCTTCTAGACAGGAAAGGGGTGAAAAGGAAGTTGAAGAGAAAAACAAACATAACAAAAATACCTAGGGAGAGAAATCACACTGAGTAACACTAGAGCGGAACTACTTGCTCAAAATAAAACAAGCCCCATCACATGACATTATCTGAGTGTGTCTCTCTTGCTTGCAATCTGAAAGAACAGAATGAACACAATCCTCAGTACGTGTTGGTTGATACCTTCCTAATGAGTGATAGACACCCTATGTGCCTCATAACATTCCATTTCCTCTTTCAATCATTTTTCTCCCCTGGAATGCCTCTTGCTCTTTGCTGTGCCCACACTGAGCTCTTTAAGTCTGGGTACAATCTCTTCGTCTCTATGAAGACTTCTCCAATGACTACAGGAGACAGTATTTTTATCGTGTTTGAAACCCTAGAATACTGACTCAATCTCACCATTCATAAATATTTTAGGGCAATACTGACTCAATCTCACCATTCATAAATATTTTAGGGCTTTATTTCCTTCATGTTTATTTAATCTCAAAAAGTACTACCTTATTAAGAATATTGATAATTGTGTTTGTAGCTAACCCTCTAATATCCATTTTTGGTATTGACAATAAACAAAATTAAAGCTTATTTGAGAATTTTCTTACTTTTTCTGATTTCCCTTTCAGTTATGAAAAACAATTTAAAAAGTTCAAATGTTTAAATTTGATTAGACTTGAATCTATTTAAAGCTTCTTTTATCCATTCATCTGCTGTTATTTTTTTAAAAAAGAAAAAAATCCTGGATTTCAAGTGTCTGAAAGTAGAAAAAGGAGTTGTTTTTAAGCCATGGAAAGCTTAAGTCCCCTGAAATGATGAAAAGATAAGTTTTGTTCAAATTTGTCACATATTCTCTGTGCAGTCTTGGATAAATATATTTTCTCTTTGGTTTCTAATTTACTTCTATAAAATGAAGTATTAGATAATAGATAACATTTTTCTAAATTTAATGCTCAATGTCAGTAAACTCATAATTTCTTATTCAATTATGAAACTAGAAGTTATGAACTTACCAAACAAATATGAATTTCAGTTCACAGCTTGAAGGTACAAGAAATACTTGTTTTCTGTAATTGTGTAAAATTGAACAATTTCTATTTGTGCCTCATTTTATCCAATGTCAGAACTTCCTCTTAGTCAATTTGCAATTTCTGTCCTTCTTTTTCCCCAAATGTTCCTGAGTCCTGAGATCCACTGAGAGCCAAGCAATGTTAGCAGGGCAGGGATCAAGGGCTCTGCGGTCCCTGTATACAGTGGTACTTTGCTAAGGTAGCCCTGATTGCTCCATCAGTCCCCACAGGTTACTCCAAGTCATCCATTCTGCAGTCCTAAGGTACCTAAGGATCACTCTCTACAAGTCAGAATGAAAACCATTCTGCTGTCGCCATCAGAGTATAGATTTCAAGAAACTCTACAAATCTGTTTCAAGATCTGTCTGCATAAGCACACATGGTCAGTTCATCACATATTTTCTGCCTCTTCCATGAAGCCGTCTCCTTAGCGATCTACCTGGTTCCTTCACCTCCAAATCTATTAACATTATTCTCTCTGTTTCTATAAGTATCACTATTCCTCCTTTTAAATGGGTAAATTTTTCTTGTTCCTATACAATGTCAAATCATCCCACTTTTACAGTAGAGTATCATCCTTACCATCCATGTGGTTTTACTTCTATACCAACTCTATCTGTGTCATTTATGGTCTCCTCTTTGTCCTCATCTGCACACACACATACTCTAATACCTTCCATTTACATACCCAAAAAGATGCTCCCTGCTTCCAGCTAACCTATCCAGCAACCACTTTTCCCCCCTCACTTCCTTTGTGGGTACACTTCAAAAGAATTTATCTACTTTTACTCTCTTCATTTTTCTCCTATTTCCTTTCAGACAGGAGTTTTCCATCACACTCAATGGAAGTAGCTCTTGTTTGAAGTCGCAGTGATTCCCATTACAGTCAATTGAATGGCCAACTTTCAGTCCTTACCTAGTTAGACTTATCAGTAAATAAAATGTTGAGATAATTTATTTGCTCTTTTCCAGAATATCATCTCTTTTTCCTCTTCATTCATGGGCCAGTATTTCAAATTTTTATTTCAAAATAGAAAATAGATATGAAAAAAATCACAAAAAATAAATCTATAGATTGGTGAATTATACTAAGGTAAAAATCCTGTTACGTGCCAAAAACAGAATTTTGCAGCCATCCTTCAGTCTCACAGTAGGCTCCACCTCAATCAAAACCCTCTCCCCTTGTTTTATCTAAAAGCAATCACTGCCTTGGCTTATATATGACTTTGGTTTTATCATCCAAGTCTGAGCCCTCAGACACACTACCTGCTTAATCTGAACCATTTTATCCTTGATGTGATTTTCAATATTTTCAATAAAAGTTCCTATTCAATTTCTTTCTTTGCATTATAGTTTTTCCATTGATGAGCACTGACCCATTCCTCCCCTTCCTCTAGTCTTTCTAGTCTCCTAGTGCATGATCATTTACCAAGTTGATCAGGTAAAAAGCTTTCTTGAGACCTATCATATTTTTCCTATAATCCACATCAAATCAGCAAGTTCTTTTCCCAACCTTTAAAATACAGCCTAAATCCATCCATTTCTCCACCCTTTTTCTCTAGGCTGAATCACTGCCAACTCTGACCTAAATGATTATAGTCCATTACCAGCAGGTTTCCTGGCCTGAACACTTTTTTTTTTTAATTGCTATGTCTGCTTTCAAAACAGCATGCAGAATAATCTATTTTGGCCTTGTATTTGTCTTTTCCAAGAAGTTTTCTAACAATCAAAAATTACAAAAAAATTTGTCTTTAATAAGCAGTACAACTTCTAAGAAATCAAGGCTAGGTATGTGGCTCAGTAGTAGAACACTTGCCTAGCATGTATGTGACCCTGAGTTCACACCCAGTACTCCCTCCAAAAAAGTTAACATAGACACATATTTAATGCCTATAATTCATTCAAGAGCTCTGTCAATTGTCTGAAGGTTCATTGTTGTGTTCAACAAAAATCCAGTTCAGAATCATGTATTGCTCTTCATTGTCATCTCTCTTTATTCTTTTCATCAAAATAACGTATTACCCTTTTCTTACCTTTTGCAACTTTGATATTTTTGAAAACTGCAGACCGTTTTTTTAATTACTAAACTTCATTATTTAGAGCAGCTTTAGGTTTGCAACAAAAATGAACAGAAAGTAAGGTACTTCCCCAACACTCCCTGCTCCCACGCCTGCACAGCCTCCTCTGCCATCAACGTCTCCCACCATGGTAGTATATTTGTCTCAATGAGCAGCCTACACTAACATATCAATATTGCCCCAAATCCATGGAGTACAATGGAGTTAACTCATGGTGCTATGTATTCTACTAGTTTTGATAAATGTGTAATAATATATACCAACAATTGTTGTAGCAAATAGAATAGTTTCACTGCTCTAAAATTCTCTAAACTCTGCCTGTTTATCTCCTAACCCTAGCAACCAGTGATTTCATTTCCTGTCTCCAGAGTTTTAGCTTTCCAGAATGTTGCATAGTTGAAATTATACAGTAGTAGCCTTTCCACATTGGCTTCTTACATCTACTGCTATGCATTTGTGTTTTCTCCCGGTCTTTTCTTGGCTTGCTAGTTCATTTCTTTTTATCTCTGAATAATATCCCTTTGTCTGCATTCACCACAATTTTATGTGTACTTTCACCTGCTAAACAACATCTAGGTCACTTCAACATCTTGGTCTTGAATATCATGAATAGCACTGCATTTTATGTGACTCGATTTGCTTTCCTTTCTTAGAATACCAATTGTGCTTCTTTTTAAACATTTTTAAGTCATGGTCCTAGAGTTGACAAGGGCATTTACAACTAATGCAAGACCACTTTCAAATAACACTACAGTGCTTTATAATAATAAAATCCCTAATAGTGAATGCTCTATGACTACTTGCTGAATAGTCATACACCTGGATGATTTTGCTTTTCCTGGGGGTTTGGATGTGGCATCAATTCAGAACAAAAGATAATGTAGCATATTTTTCCCATAAGTCTACTTTTAAAATCATTGTAAATTATTGGCATGATGTATACTACCTCAGAAGACGAGCACCATTTGAGGCAGTGCTACAAAGCTAGAACTAAGACCAGGAGTTTAAAATTCATTATTTAAATGTAAGATTCATTAGAGGATCCAAATTTAGGAAAAGATTCCTATATTCTTGGCTTCATCCTTTCATGTTTAAAAATGTTCAGGAAAAGCTCACACTTTAATAAGTGTGCTTCCACCCTAGGTTCCACTACTAATAAAGAGATTTAAATTCAATGTGTAAGCTTTCCTGCATTGTTCATCAGAAATTCCTTGAAGAAAAATGGATTATTATTTCTTGAGTGTGAAGCAACCTCAACAGGTTGCTAGTCATGGATCGTGATTACTTAGGAAGTAGGAAGAACAAATGAGATTTGCTTGCGTTTCCTGTGTAATGTTTTCCTCTTTGATTCTAGCTTATTTCTGTCTAGTGTTGTCTTAGAGTGACATTGCCAGGATCTGAGCCTCCTCATATAAAATGAAAATAGATTTCAGTCCCGCTGAAATCTGATTTCCCTTAAGTCACTGCCCTTCATTTCTAAGACACACTTTTTTTTTAATTTTTTTTATTTTATTATTGAACAAACTTACAAGATTTTAACAAAATAATATAAAATGTGTATATAATGTGTAAATATTCTGGATATTGCAATTATCCCCAAGAGTGCCCCCCCC
>PVKS010024361.1:0-31174 GCA_004027875.1 Aplodontia rufa
TTTTTTTTTTTTTAAAGAGAGAGGGACAGTGAGAGAGACAGAGAAAGAGAGAAACAACTTTAGTTTTTCACATGGCCTTAGTTGCTCCAACACTTAGTTGTGTATGTGGTGCTGGGGTTTGAACCCGGGTCCTCGTGCTTGCCAGGCAAGCGCCGAAACCACTAAGCCACCACTCCAGCCCTAGGAATCAATTTTTATTTATTTTTACATCTGGCCTTCATTTCTCTGATATTTAGTTGTATACATGGTGCTGGGGTTTGAACTTGGGTCCTTGCACATTCCAGGCAAGGTCTTTAACTGCTGAGCCACTGCTCCAGCCCCACAAATGAGACGTTTTTAAAAAACCCCAACTGCTCCTTCAACACAGATGTGTGAAGTGTAAAGTACATCACAATGTCACTGCTGTTTACAGAGAAGAAAACATGAGACAAATATTGTCTGCATGTCAAATCCATCCAGAAAAAATACTCATTTTTCTCCCTCTGATTCATCAATGCTTCAAACTTTCTCTACTAATGCTGAATTTTCTCTCTGAACATGTTATATAATACGATGATTATTGTACTTGGGTACCCAATAAGCTTAAGCCTCAGGAACACCTAACTTCAGATGACGTTAATGATGAACAATAAGAGGGGGGGGACTGAGAAGTATGTATCAGAGGGAAAGCACAATTAAACTTACTAAAGATAAATGCCACTCAAATGGAACAAGAAATTAAAATCAAAAGGCAAACTGAAGTTTTTTCTAGTCATGAGGATCTAAAGCATGTATGTGTGTGTGTGTGTGTGTGTGAGTGTGTATGAGAGAGAAGAGAGGTTGTGGACTGACAAACCATTCCACTGAGAATTCTAACAGCACTTTATCTATGTCGCTTTCATATAATCTAAAACGTTCTTTGACTTTTTCTTGTGTACACCCATGGAAACAAAACCTTGATTTATGACTCTTCCTAAAGTCTGCTCAACTGTGTCTAGATTTCATTCCACAGCACTACAAAAGCTATTTTGGGAAAAATTAAAACCATTTCAAAATTGGCACAGTAATTTCAACTTCCATTTAAAAGATACAAAAGAGAAATAAATTGGATAATCACAACTGGGACCAGTGACTTCAAATACATACAAAACACACCGTAGCTTGCTGTCTAGTTAATGTTCTTCAGTTCAGATGAACAAGTGCCCACTTTCAAAATCTTTTGTTAATTTTACTTCTAAGTACCAATGATACTTTGGGTAAATTAAATCACACTTTATTTGATGTACAAGTTACTAAAAAGGGCATTAAATACATCTTTGGGGCCGAGCACAGTGGCAAATAATAATCCCAGTGATTTAGAAAGCTGACGCAGGCAAGTTCAAAGCCAGCCTCAGCAATTTCTGACCCTTAGCAACTTACCAAGACTCTGTCTCAAAATTAAAAAAAAATAAATAAATAGATAAATAAAATAAATGTGCTTGGGATGTAGCTTAGTGGTAATGTGACCCTGTGTTCAATCCCCAGTACTAAGAAAAAAAAAATCTGTTGGGTTCTTCATACGCCTAAAATACTGGAAAAAATTTTTTTTATTTACATACATCTATACTTCAGTTTAACTTCCAAAAAGAAAATGATACATGCAGAGCCTAACTATAAAACTAGACATTAAAAAGACTACCCAAACACCAAGGTAAGGATTAACTTCTATGCTTGGTGGGGATAGGGGAAGGCTTTTGCTCCACTCTCAGGTTTAGTAGCTAGGACCTGTGTATTAAATCAACCAAAACAGATTAACAAGAGAAAAGATTTATTTAACATGCAAATGATCGCTTCACAGAAAAAAAGTAATAAACCCAAAAGGAAGTTAGACCTGGGAGCTTATGTAACATTTTAGCAAAAGGGATAAACTGAAAAGAAATGATTACACATGGGTTTTGGGTTTTAGGGACAATAAATTATGGAACAGTAAATATATGCGGGGAAAAAAAACTAATGGAAGATAAGGCTATTTTTGTAAGGTTTGTTTATACAAACTCAAGCCTTACAAAAATAGCCTTATCCCAGGAAAAGATAAGAGTCTTCTTATTTTTTTCTTTCTTTCTTCTTTTTTTTTTTTTCAGTACTGGGGATTGAACCCAGAGCCTCACACATGCTAGACAAATACTCTACCACTGAGCAAACACTTCCAGTTGTTCATTTTATTTTGAGATATGTCTTGCTAAATTGCCCAGGCTAGCCTCTATCCTGTGATCATCCTGTCTTGGCCTCCCTACTAGCTAGGATTACAGGGATGCACCACCATGCCAAGCTGAAATAAGAATCTTTCACAGTGATTCAGAATCTTTCTACCCTTCCTAGTATGAGAAAGGGGCATGGCAAATACCTTCATAAATTTATGTCCCACTTTTAGGCACACAGCGGGAGGGGAGAGTGATCTTTTTGCCATCTGCTGTTTCCCAACTGCCCTCAACTCAAAATAATCCTTATGCAAAGTGGCTTGGGGATGGGGGGGGATGTTGTGGCTTGGATGAAAGGTGTCCTCCAAAAGCTCAATATGTGAGACAATAAGAAATTGTCTGAGGTGAAATGGTTGGGTTATGAGAACCTTAACCCAATCAGTGAGTTGATTCCCTAAGAGGCATTAACTGGTAATTGCAGGTTGGGAGGGTGTGGCTGGAGGAGATGGGTCACTGGGGGTGTGCCTTTAGGGTACATATTTTCTTTCTTTTTTGTTTTTTTTAGGGTATATATTTTCTAACTGGTGGGCGGCACTTCTCTCTCCACTTCCTGGCAATGCCTTTTTGAGCTGCTTCCCTCTGCCATACTCTTCCACCATGATGTCCTGCTTCACCTCAAGCCAAGGTGAATGGAGCTGTCCTTCTATGTCCTTCTCTGAAGCATGGTTTCAGACCTCATCTCTGAAACCATGATCCCCAAGACAAACCTTCCTCATCAGTTTAGTCATAGGGGTGAAAAAGCTGACTAAAACAGGGGGCATTTTCTGATCTCCTTCACGCTCACGTATAGCTATGAAAAAAAAGAGATATAACAATCACCTATGGTCTGAAACAGAAGAGTGCAACACAATTCACTGGATTCCAATCTCAGAAACTTAATTTATCCTGTAAACCATACAACTCAGTAATAAATCCTAGAAAACCAATCCAACACTCACTACATTCAGAACTGTCAATGCAGATTTTATAAGGAAAATGTTAAACAAGGACAGATCCTAGAAGACCTCTGTCACTATTTCATTTATAGGTAAAAATTATTAAAAGATTCTAATAATTACAAGTCAAAACAAAGACATACTAGACTCTAAAAGACAAACGTAAAATTTACTGAAATATCTATCACTTTTCTTCCACATATTTCACCAACGCTGCAAGTTCCAAATGCATAGGGAAAAACACTCTGGAAGCATTTATACAGAAAGGAGAAAAATGCTTAAAAAATTTAAATGTTGGGGCTGGAGCAGTGGCTCAGCTGTTACAGCACTTGCCTGGCACACACAAGGATCATGGACACAACAAAGTGTCAGAGCAATGAAAGACACATGAAAAACTAAATAAAAATTGATTCTCACTTTCTCTTTCTTTCACTGCCACCCTCTCTTTCTCTTAAAAAAAATTTTTTTTTTTAATGTTTGCCAGGCACAGTGGTACACACCTGTAATCCCAGTAGTTCAAGAGGCTGAGAGGCAGGAGGATCACAAGTTCAAAGCCAGCCTCAGCAACTTGGTGAAGCCCTAACCAACTTAATGAGGCCTTGTCTCGAAAAAAAAAATTTTTTTTAAATAAAACAGGCTGGGGCTCAATGGTTAAGCACCCATTAGGGTTCAATCCCTACCACACATACACACAAAAATTAATGTCAAATCTCTCAAATCAGATTAACTACATTAACAGGATATTAGAAGCAACCACAAAAGGAAAGGGAAGTGGAGTGACTGCTTTATAGGGTTCTAACTGTGTGTGGCCTGAGAAGCTGAATGTTCTGGTCACTGTAAGCCTAAAAAGTTGTTTTGAAAGTAAAATATAGCAGATAATCTGAAAGATTAGGACCACACAAAGGGATAGCTTGAAAGAGACCAGCAAAACCAAGCAAACACTTACATGGCTTTTTTATACACCAAGAACTATTCCCAAGTGCTTTACATAATATATTGATCCATATAAAAATAAATGATAGCCATGTTTCATAACTGATTCACCCTGTTGTTGTTTTTTAACTCACTGTTTTTACAGTTACTGGCAAGTTTCTAAATTCTGAACTAAAAGTAAACTACATACTCTAAGTACCCACACACACCAATGTTGTTCATTTTCAATCTTTTCACTATTTCAACAATTTATTGCTCCCTGACAAGTTACTTCAGCATACTCTAACAATTACTCGAAGAAATGAATTTTCTAAGATCAACAATGACATGCTAGACATCATTAAACTGGGAATCAAAATCACTGATTTGCTGGGCTAAAAGTTTTCATTCTAATATGCTATTTAGACTAATTTTCATATATTAAGATTATAACCAGTATTCTTAGTATAAAATTCAACAAAACACCACATGAAAAATAATTACCTGAATTTGAATCTGGAAAAGACAAATAGCAAATATTGGTTTTCTGAAAAAGAAAACAAAAGCTATATATGCTGACATACACACATACACACACCAGTAAAAACAAACAAATATAACATTAGACTATATAGAGCAATATTTCTACTTACTTCTTTATCAGTAAGTTTGGAATGTTGAGGATAAATTACCTGGAAGAAAATAATTAAATTTTGTTAGACATAAACATTAAAGAGTACTTCTAAAATTCTAGTTGGTATGGTCAAACAGCTGTAGAAAATGCTTCAAGGGCTGGAGTGGTGGCTCAGCGGTTACCAAGCTTGCCTTGCATGCGAGAGTATGCGGGTTCAAACCCCAGCACCATGTACACAATGAAGTATCTGAGCAAAGAAAGTCCATGAAAAACTAAATCAAATTGATTCTTTCTCTCTGTCCCTCTCTCTTCAAAACAAAAAAAAAGAAAGAAAGAAAGAAAGAAAAATACTTCAAAGCTAGGTGCAGTAGTACACACAAGTAGTCCCAGTTACTCAGGAGCTGAGGGAGGAGGATCCCCTGAGCCCAGGAGTTTGAGGTCAGCCTGACAAACTCATAAAACCCTGTCTCAAAATTTAAAAAAATAAAATAAAGGGGCTGGAGTAGCAGCTCAGCAGTTGGAGCTCTTGCCTGGAATGCACAAAGACTTGGGTTCAAACTCCAGCACCACAAGTACAACTAAGTATCAGAGAAACAAAGGCCAGATGAAAAAATAAATTGATTCCTTCTCTTTCTCCCTCTCTCTTTAAAAAAATAAATAAGATAAGATAAAAAGCCCTGGGCTCCATCCAAAGAAAGAAAAAGAAAAGAAAGAAGGAAAGCAGAAAAAGAAGGAAGAAAGGAATGACAGAACACGAAGAAAGAGAAGAAAAAAGAAAAAAATCTAAGCCAGGTACAGTGGCTCATACCTGTAATACCAGTGACTTGGGAGGATGAAGCAGAACGATCCCAAGTTCATGGATGACCTTGGCAATTTATTCTGCAAGGAAGGAAAGAAACCTAACCTATCTTTTTACTATGATCAATTTTAAGAAATAATTTCCAATTGATTCCAAGAAGTAATACACATTACTAATTACACATAGAAAAAATGAAAAGAAAAAAAAAGAATTACCAATAGTTTAAAAAAATGTCAAGGACTATCTTCCACCATAAAGCCTAACCTAATTCCCTTTGATTCCTTTAAATAATCATTACAGGGGTTGAGGATTTAGCTCAGTGGCAGAGCACTTGCCTAGCATGCGCAAGGCCCCGAGTTCGGTCCTCAGCCCTGAAAAAAAAAAAATCATTACACATTTCCCTAGACTGGTTAGTTTCACAGCTTCAGTGATCACAGCACCTTCTGAGAACTCCTAACCCTTGGTCCCTATAAAGGAAACAGGACTAGGGCAGAACAGCTATGGCCAGAACAAACACTAGTCAACACCAGACCCAAAGGGCATCTGTTCTACAGGCCAATCCACTGCCATGTTATAACCATCCTGATCTTCTTAGATGAGCAATAAATTTATCAAAGTGACAAAAAGTGGGTACTCAACACTTCTTGACTAGTTGACTGGCCCTATATATTGCTCAAGTACAGAAGGCATCTTCTGGCACTGTTCAGTAATGCCTCTTCCTCTTGGCATCAATTATCAAAAACCAGTGATTTTTTCAAACAGGACATCAGAGGTGTGGTGCTGAGGGGCAGTCTAAGGTTGAATGTCAGACCCACAATACACACATTCATACACAATTTAGTCTTCCCTATACAACAGGCAATGACTCAGAAGTTGTAAACTTTTCAATGCCCAGTAAACAGTTTGTAGTTCAGTTTTGGTTATTTGGTGAATAGAAACTTTAAATTCATACATACCCAAATCTACAGGTTTTATCCTTTGTGGTTTATGATTGCTCTCACTCTTAGAAAGTCCTTCCTTACTCTTTTATCAATTAAATCCTTGTTTTCTAGATAGTTAGACTACTTAAATTTAAAATTCTTAATAGTTATATGTACTTTAAGTGTACTGAGAAAAATAACCCTCAACAACTCAAGATAGCCTGGATACAATTGTTAAGGCATAGCAAAGAAGAAGTTAGGTAGAGGTGGGAGTGAAGAGCCCAGCTAAAGAAAAATATTAGATAATAGTACAAATAATATGACAGGGAATTGAAATTTGGAAAACAACTATGAATTAAATTTTAGCATATTTTCTTCTAGTATGTTGTGGGCATTTTCTTATTCAATTCTGAGCTATGCTCAAACTGGGTTTTTTCAATTTTTTTTCAAATTGCAAATTTTCCCAACACTATTTGCTCCATACAAAAGTTCTACTTCCCAATGAGGCTGAAAGTATAGCTCAGAGTGTCTAGCTTGCACAGGTTCAATCCCCAGCAACAACACAAAAATTTTTTTAAAAAATCAATTAATTAAATTTAAAAAATTATTTCTGCCAGGCACAGTGGCACATGCCTATCATCCTTGCTACTCAGGAGGCTGAGGCAGAAAGATCACAAGTTCAAGTCCAGCCTTAGCAATTTAGCAAGATTTGACTCAAGATAAGAAGCAAAAAGGTCTGAGGATGTAGTTCAGTGGAAAAGCACTCTGTGGTTCAAACCCTAGTATAGGGCAAAGGACTGGGAATATTTCCTATTGATGTAAGATGCTCTGCTGTTATCTTTCAATATCTGTTTCCACCTATTCACATTTTATATTTAACAGTGAAATCTTAATCATTTTAATCAGATCTCTACATTAGAAGAGCAGAAATAAGGAGAGAAACCATGTCCTTATCACATTATTTAAACCATAAACTCAACTGTCTCTCAGATCAGGTGTACCTGTGGACTTTACAATAACATGAACAAATTCTATTTTCTTTTGCCAGTTTGGGCTAACTTTTTGTCATTTTTAACAGAAAGAACCATGGTTGACTTTTTCCCTTGAGTGCAAAAGGTACTGCTAGGCCTTCATTTTCTAGATTTTTAAATGTCTTTGCATTGGATGGTATTTAAGGAAGTCTGATTCTCTCCCCGATTCGCTATAATCCTTCTTGGTACCTAAATAGAAAGACATTAGCTAAGGGTTTATTGTATCCTATTCTTTATAAATTCCTGTGCCATTTTTAATTTCTAACTATCTAAATGCTGAACTATTCAACTATTTTTGTCAAAAATAGTTATCACAATAGCTCATTAAAACAGTCTAACATCTTATTTAGCCATTCATAAAAGAAATGACTCCTAAAAGGAAAGGATTTTTTGTCATAAACCACTTAAATTAACTAACAAGTTCTTTCTCTCTCTCTCTCTCTCTTTTTTTTTTTTGTTTTTGGTACTGGGGGTTGAACCCAGGGGCACTTTACCACTGATTATTTTTATTTGTTTGAGACAAGATCTCACTAAATTGCTTAGGGCATTACTAAGTTGCTGGGGCTAGCCTCAAACTTTTGATCCTCCTGCTCAGCCTCCCAAGTCGCTAGTATTACAGGCATGTGTCACTGTGGTTTAATATCAAGTTCTTTTAACAGTCTTAGAATCATTTCTCTCACTTTTTCCAGAATAAATGTAGCTTTATAGAATATTTTCTCCCTGTCTCTGACTTGGTGCTGGGGATCCAACCTGGGGCCTCATATATACTAGGTAAGCTCTCTAACACTAAGTTACACAGCCAGTCCTAGATTATTTTCTTCATGTTAAATTTTAAAAAGGTAACCCTTCAGTTCAGAAATCAATAGGAAATTTTCCCACAACATAAACGCCTTGATAAATACTATTTTATTCTGAGAAATATATTCTTCCAAACCCATAAAGGGAAACTTGAACACTGAATTCCTCTCAGAGGTGGCATAAAATTATGGTTGGCTTCTAAACCAGGAATAAAAATAGTTTAAGATTAGATTTTCTGTATCTAATCTGGGGATTTGGATTAAAATTCTGAAATGTCTAATCCTTTTGCATGATACTGTAAACTAAATTGTCTCCCCAAAATTCTGGTGTTGAAAGTCTTGATCCCCAATGTGAGGAAACTTGGAGTTGGGGCCTTTGGACTATAAATAGGTCATGAGAGTGGAGCCCACAAAAAGTTAGAGGTCTTACAACAAGAAACATGAGAAAGATCTCTTTTTATTCTACCATATAAGGACACAGTAAGAAGATGGCTGTCTGAAAGCCAAGAAGAGGGATCTCACCAAGAAAACAACTGACTGGCACCTTGTTCTTGGACTTCCCAGTCATGTTAAACACAACATAATCTGTCTCTCTCTTTTTTGTTTTTCAATGCTGGGGATCAAAACCAGACCTCAGGCTGAAGAGGTGACTCAGTGGTGGAGCGCTTGACTGGCATGTGTGAAGATCCACGTTCAAACCCCAGCACCACACACATAAGTGTCAGAAAAACAAAAACTGGATAAAAACCTAAATAAAATAGATTCTTTCTGACTCTCTCTCTCCCGGGGGGGGGGGGGACCCAACCACAGTCTTGAACACCTTAGCCCAACATAATATCTCTCTTTAAAAAGATACCTAATAGGGACTGGAGCAGTGGCTCAGCAGTTATGGCTCTTGCCTGGAATGTGCGAGGACATGGGTTCAAACCCCAGCATCATGTACACAATGAAGAGTCAGAGCAATGAAAGCCACATGAAAAAATAAATAAAATTGATTCTTTCTCTCTCACTGTTCCTCTCTCTAAAAAAAAGAAAAGAAAGAAAGAAAGAAGAAAAAGAAGATGCCTAATAGAATTTCCTATAATTTGGATATGGATTGAGCTTGTCCATTACAGGTTCATGTGCAGGAAACTTGGCCCTAGTGTGGGGGTGTTGAGATGATGGTGGAACCTATTGGCGGAGGGGCCTAGTGAAAGATAATTAGGTTATGGGAGATCTACCCTGAGCCCTGAGAAGTGATTAATGCTGGTCTCAAGGAGCAGATTAGTTCCCTGGAAAGGAGTGTTATGAAAAGAGCAGACTAAGGACTGGAGTGGTGGCTCAGTGGTTACAGTGCTTGTCTGGCATGCGCAAGGACACAGGTTGAAACCCCAGCACCATGTCGTACACAATGAAGTGTTGGGGCAATGAAGGCCACATGAAAAACTAAATAAAGGGGCTGGAGCATGGCTCAGCGGTTACAGCGCTTGCCTGGCAAGCGAAAGTACACGGGTTCAAACCCCAGCACCCACATACACAACTAAGTGTCAGAGCAACGAAAAGCCATGTGAAAAACTCAATTAAAAAAAAAATGATTCTGTCACTTTCTCTCTCTCACTGTCCTTCTCTCTTTAAAAAAAAATAAAAATAAAAAATAAAAAATAAATAAAATTAGTTTTCTCTGTCTTTTTCTCACTGTCCCCCTCTAAAGAAAAGAGCAGTCCAGGGTTGGAAATGTAGTTCAGAGATACAGCACTTGTCTAGCATATGCGAAGCCCTGGATTTCAGCCACAGCACTGCAAAAATCCAACGAAAACAAACAAACAAACAAAAACAAAGAACCAATAGCCTAGCCTCCTGACCCCACCATGGTCATTTGCTTCTTATCTTACCATGTGATCTGTACTTCTCATATATGCTCCCACCATGCCATCTACCCTGTTGTCATACAACCAGAAGTCCCTCACAAGAGCTGAGCAGATGCCAGTGCCATGTTGTTGAACCTTCAAAACTGTAAGCTAAATAAACCACTTCTTTTTTATATTACCTAATGTCAGATACTTTGATACAGCATCAGAAAACAGACTAACACAGGATTCTCTACATATTTTTTTTTTTTTAAAGAGAGAGGGACAGTGAGAGAGACAGAGAAAGAGAGAAACAACTTTAGTTTTTCACATGGCCTTAGTTGCTCCAACACTCAGTTGTGTACATGGTGCTGGGGTTTGAACCCATGTCCTCGTGCTTGCCAGGCAAGCGTCGAAACCGCTGAGCCACCGTTCCAGCCCCAGGATTCTCTACATATGATCGGTGCTAAATAAACAAATTATTATGGTCTAACCAAACAGACTCAGTGCTCATCTTTAAAAAGGTCCCAACAAAACATTTAATGATAAAAAAAATTTAATGATATCCTAAATCTGATCCTTTATTACTTATTAAAAAAAAAAAACCTCTACAGTTAGGCAGGAATTCATTAAATGAGTAATATTGATATAATTCAAATAAACTAGACCAATGGGAACATTGGCACATGCCAGTAATCCCAGAAGCTTGGGTTGGAGGATCACAAGTTCGAAGCCAGCCTCAGCAACCTGGCAGGGTGCTAGGCAACTTAGTGAAACCCTGCCTCAAAATTATAAAAAGGGGGTGGGGGGACATAGATATGGCTCAGTGGTTAAGTGCCCTTGGGTTCAATCCCCAGCACCAAAAGGAAAAGAAAATAAACAAGGACTTATATTCAGCTTATCAGAAAAAAAAAATAGGGATAGGGATGTAGCTCAGTGGTAGAACACTTGCCTGCCCTGCATGAGGCCCTGAGGTTCAATCACCAGTACAGTAGTAAAAACAAAAAAAAAAACATACACACACACAAAGAGGGAAAGACAAATAGAAAGAAATCTATAAAGAAACTAAATAAACGAATGATATACTATCCTGATTTTTATGGATGCTTAAAGTGGTCTAAAACTCTTTTCAACAAGAAGTAGAATGCAAACTATATGTACATATAAAACACCATATCATAAAATATTAGCAAAATATAATAAACTTAATCCCAGGTAAGGCTTTAAATATTACTGACATACACACAAAAACTTTTATCTTAAAAAAAATCACTTGAAAGCAAAATAATGGGAGTTGGTGAACAGCCAAGAAGAGTCTCACACTGATGATTCAATTAACTACTACATAGACTTAACATATTGAGCAAGCATTCAATGATGGGCACTGGTTCTTACATGCATTATCTCATTACCATCAACAATACTCTCAGGATATTATTTCCTCTTTTTATAGTTACGGAAAATGAGACTGAGAAAGCTGAAGAAACTGGCTAATAATCAAACAAATAGACAATGTTTAAAAAAAAAAACCAAAGTTTGTTCTCTTTTCACTAGACTGAAATTTTGTCCAAGAAGTTGATAAGTCATAGCCTTTAGGAGACTTGGGGCTTGAGCAGTGCCTCAGCAGTAGAGCACCTGCCTAGCATACACAAGGACCCGGGTTCGAACCCTAGTACCACATACACAACTGTCAAAAATACAAAAATCAGAAGAAAAAAATTTATTCTTTAAAAAAATAAAGAGCCACCAATGATGCCTTTTAAAAAAATTAAAGAGAAAAGGAGAGAGGGAGAGGGGGAGAGAGAGAAAATCAATTTTATTTATTCATCTGGGTTTTGTTTCTCGAACACTTTGTGGTACATGTGGTGCTGGGGTTTGAACCGAGGTCCTTGCACATGCCAGGCAAGCACTTCAACTGCTGAGCCATCACTCTTGCCCAGATACCTTAATTCTTATAAGATCTGGAGACCAAGATGGGCCAGGCAGCAATCTCAAATTATGGAAACATTAATCTACTATGAAGTGTCGTAAATTCCTAGAACATAAAGACCCTGACCAACACAGAACATCTCCTATGTGCACATACAGGCAGAAAAAAATTCTATCTATAAAGAGTCTCTCAATGATTTGGCAAGCTGTTTATGAAAATGTTAATAAAAGCAGACTCTTAAAGTACATATTTGGGGAACTGCTACCCAGCCCATATATGGGAAGTATCCCCTCCTTTTATTGCAGAGGTGAGCCTAGGTGGCCAGCACTGCTACTAAAACCCTGTCTCCTGATCACAGCTGACTAAACAAAAGTGGGCACTGACCTACGCCAAGCTAATCAGATATTCTAGGATTTGCATTATTCCTTAGCCTGATTCCAGAAGAAACAAGAGTTTAGCTAAAATTAATACCAGGGCACCCAAAGTCAGGCATAAGTTATAAGGGAGATGCAACTGAGTCTCTTAGAGAGTAAACTGGCCTCAGAATGGAGACTAGAACAGACTGGGAAAGAGGAGCAGAAACCAAAAGACCACGTAGCTCCAGAGACAAAGGGAAAAGCCTGGGGCTTTCAAAATTCCATGAGGTTCATCCCTGTTTCTTGCACATGGGTTCTGAGACTGCCTGGAAGCTTCCCAGTCAATCTTCCTTTACTTTTAAATGTATTTGAGATTTTGTTCCTAACAATCAAATTAATCCTTGATGGATATAAAATTACATAAAGAGAAAAATCATTAACATAAGTGCCAAATATTAATAGAAGTTTCCTCTTAGTAGTGAAATTAAGAGGGATATTTTTCAGTGTTTATAATTTTCTTTTTGGTTAGGTTTTCAACAATGAACATGCTATTCTCACCCAAGAAAAAAAATTTAACAAACTAGACAGCTCTGGATACAGATAATTCAGCTTTTACTATATAATCAGACAATTTCAAAGCTAGAAGTGACAGTCTATAAAAGCCAGGAGAGGGGCTGGAGCAGTGGCTTGTCGATTACGGTGCTTGCCCGGCATGCACAAGTACCAGTTCAAAACCCAGCACCACGTACCCAACGAAGTCTCAGAGCAACAAAAGGCACATGAAAAACTAAATAAAATATGTTTCTCTCTGTGTGTCTCACTGTCCCTCTTTCTAAACAAAAAAATTAAATTAAAAAAAAAAGGCCAGGGGATTTCAAACCTTCTTTCAGTGGACAAAGATTTTGTGATGCTACCAGCACTAGTTCAGGAGAAAAGGTAAGTACATTCCCTATAGTCAACACAGTTTTCAGTCTTTTCTCGCCTTAAAAGATCTCCTTAACATCTCCCTTACCTAGGACAGGGACTTCCACAGACATTTAATGCAAGGTCTCCCACCCACCCAGGTCTTCAGCCAACTGTATCAGAGTGGAAACCTACTCCAAACCAAGCCTAAGTACCTTCCTCTGGTGTTTGAAAGGAGTAAAAGATTCACTCTCTTCAATTATGTAGCTGAAAAGGGCAACTTCTCCACCATTAAAGAAAAGAGAAGCAGAAGTCAATCTGTGGGAAGCAAGAAGCATGAATAAGACATGCAAAAGAGCCCACCCCCCAAAAAAAGTTTTTTTGTTTTTTTGTGGTTCTGGGCCCTGGCCATTTTCTGAGGCTCCTCCAAAATAGCTTCAATATACTTGGGTCCCTTACTCCAAATTCCCCTTTGAAAAAGCTTAAGTTAGTTTCTGTTTATCCACAACCAAATACACATACACAGGCCCAATTTTACAAGTGATAAAATTAAGGCCCAACTTCACACAGCAAAATTTGGGAATTTTCTTCACTGAAAAAGGGAACTAGAAAATCAGTGATATCCAAATGCAAACTTACAGTTGTGTCCCAGGCACTGGTCCAAATGTTTTATCAACATTAATTTGCCTTACCCTCACAACAATGCCTTGATATAGGTTCTGTCATCCTATCATAAAAAGGAGGAATGTGAGGCTCCAAAAAGCTAAGTAACTTGCCCAAAGTCACATGGATTCAAACCTAGGCAGGCCAGCTCTGAAGACTAGGTTCTTGATCACTGTTCTATACTACCTCTTTAGTAGGGATTTAAGCTCAGTTAGGTGGCAATGTTTATGCATTTATAGAAAATCTGTCAGGGCAGAATAGTCACCTCAGTCTCTCAGGCCAAGTTTCAATGACTGCCCTTTTGGTAACACAGGTGGGTTCCAGGATATTTACTTTCCAAATTGATTCTTTAATTAATCTTCTTGTGCCCCCTTGGTTGTGCATTATAGGATGTAGGGTTGGAGCTACTATGTCACTTCTCCAACACAAGTCTACGCAGTTTCAGTTCCATTCTAGCCACCCTCCTGTACATTTTCAACATGGACAGGGCCCCAATACAAAAGTGCAACAGTTTTTTAACTATTCTGCTATAATAGTTACTAATTTGTTTTCATTTTTTGTTGTTGTTGTTTTGCATTTGTTTTTGTTTTGTACTGGGGATTGAATCCAGAGACACTTTACCACTGAGCTACAATCCCAGCCCATTTTGGGACAGGGTCATGCTAAATTTCTTAGGGCCTCAATAAATTGTTGACCATCATCTCAAACATGCCATCCTCCTGTCTGAGCCTCCCAAGTAGCTGGGATTACAGCACACACCACCACATTCAGCCCATTTTCATTGGGGTAAGGTACAATACTGCACTTTTTCCCTTAGAAAGACACATGCACAATTGTTTTGTATCTCATCTAATGTGCTAACCTTTCTTTGGATACTTTATTAGAAAATATTCCCCACTTTCATCCTGTGTCTTCTAAAATCAATGATACTTAATCTGTGTCCAATGCAATAAAAGATTCATGAATAAATTCAAACAGTCCATCAAAGCACATAGGGGCTGGAGCGGTGGCTCAGCGGTTTCGGCGCTTGCCTGGCAAGCACAAGGACCTGGGTTCAAACCCCAGCACCACGTACACAACTAAGTGTTGGAGCAACTAAGGCCATGTGAAAAACTAAATAAAGTTGTTTCTCTTTAAAAAAAAAAAAAAAGCACATATACAATTGCATCTTTTTTTTTTAAGACAGAGAGGGACAGTGAGAAAGAGAATCAATTTTATTTAATTTTTCATGTGGCTTTCATTGCTCCAACACTTCATTGTGCATATGGTGCTGAGGTTTGAACCCAGGGCCTTGCATAGGCCAGGCAAGCACTGTAACCACTGAGCCACCACTACGGTCCCCATAATTGCATCTTTTTTTATTTTATTTTTTTTAAGAGAGAGAGAGGTACAGTGAGAGAGAAAGAGAGAAATAATTTTCACTCAGTTTTTCATGTGGTTTTCATTGCTCCAAGATCTTGTTGTGTATGTGGTGCTGGGATTTGAACTCGCCTACTCGCACTTGCCAGACAAGCGCCTTAACCACTGAGCCACCGCTCCCATAACTGCATCTTAATGAGACATTTTGTGATAGAGTTCATGGTGTTCATCATATTTCTTTAAAGGTCCAGGACGCAAAAAACAGGTTCAGAACTAATGACCTAAAGGAAACCCTATATAGTAGTACATACTTTGGGAAATGAAATTCAAAATAAGTCCTTTAATAATTCACATTTTTGCAGCACCTCAACTATGATAAACATTTTATTTGGTAAAAGCAAAACAAAGCAAAATCATATTCATCCTGTAAAGAATGTCCCAAATTATGAGAATCCAAAAGGATCTTTTTGTTATTTTCCTATATTTCACAATGTAATCAACTACAACAACCCAATCTTATGCTTCCTGGTTACATTCTATTTTGCTGTGTGTGTGTATATATTATATAATATATATATATATACACATAAATATATGTATGTGTACGTATATATATATATATATAATATCTTAGGTTAACATGTCAATGTAAATATACATGGCTTATACATGTCTTGCTCATATTCACTCATTCTACCAACAAGTATTTACTAAATGCCACTGTATCTGGCACTGCACTGGGTCCTATCAACTACTGAGATTAACTCTTGAATTGTCTCATAGAGTATATCTTTATATGTGTACGTCCAGTAACACATTGCCTATATATTAGCAAAAACTCAAATGTTTATTGAACTGTGTAATGATAAAACATCAAGAATACAGGTTGACTACAAGAGCAGTAGTTTTACATTAAGAACAGCCCTTGGGCTCTAGAGACACCTCAGCAGTAAAGAGCACTTGCCTGGTGTGTGCAAGGACTGGGATTTGAACCTCAGCACCACATATTCAACTAAGTGGAGGGAAAACAAAAGCCAGTTGAAAACATAAATAAAATTGACTCTCTCATTCTTTAAAAAAAAAAAAAAAACTTCCCTGGCCAATATTCTTAATTAATTTAGACCACCAAAGTCACAATGAGATTAAAGCCTGTCATTACCACCAAAAAGAACAAAGGAAAAATAAACTTCTAAATATACGTCCCTCCGATACATATTACATATATATACATTATATGCGTATATATTACTTTTTGATACATAAAGACAATCTTCTGTGTTACAGGAAAGGACCCTAAACAATATCAAAAATGACTGAGATCTGAAGGTCTTTCAATAAGGTGCCACAAAGAATTTGAGATTACAAGCACACGATTTTCCCTATACTCATCTTAACATCAGCCCTCAGGCCAACTGTTCCAAAAGCAGAATTAAGAAATAACAGAAATGAGGAATAAAAAGAAGGAAAAGACTAAAATGCATGCTGGGATAAGCATTTCGTCTCAGGCCGACTGCAATGCTCTAGAGTTAGTGCAAGTGAAAAAAACAATCTACAAGCCCAGAAACTTGGCTGCTCCAGTTTGGCTATTACAGTTCACCGTACGTCAGAGTATTGTTCCTTTCTCGTGCGAGTCTCCAACATCCTGCCTGCAGCCTTCTCTAGGTGCAGCTAACCCCTTGCACTTGTTTCTGTGACTGCTTTTTTGCTGTTGCTTTCTTTTTTTAAAGACGAGCATTTAGGAGGGGCCTACTGAGAACTTTTCACCCCTAACCAGAGCCCAAGATTCTCCCACGAGAACTGCAGAAGGACGGCTGCCCGGCCCGACCCGCGGAGGGGCTGCCGGCCACGCCCGGATGCGCCGCAGCTGGGGTCCAGGCCCGCCCGCGGGCTACGGGCTCTACTGGGGCCAGCAGCGCTGGCGCGGGGGCGCAGCGTGGAGACAGGGTGCGGCCGGGCCTCACCTCCACCGCCTGGCCCAGCTCCAGGTCGAAGCCCACCACACACACGCAGTGCAGCCAGGCCGAGAAACCGTCCCAGCGCAGCAGGCCCCGGCCGCGGCCATCGTCTTCTTCTTCGTCCTCCAGCGTAGCTCCCGCCGCCACAAGGGACGGCGCCTCGCGCCCCTCGGCCACTGCCACAACCTCGTCCAACGGCCCACGGGAGCCGGGCCCGAAGCCAGCAGGGCCCCAAAGAGCCATCCGCCGCCCCTTTGCTGTTCGCGCCGCCTCCACCGCGGACCGCGCCGCAGAGCGCGCTCAGCTCCGCGCACGCGCAGCAGGAGCTACCGCAGCCGCCGGGGACCCGCTTGGTCGGGGCGGGGCCGCAGGTCACGTGAGCCCGGGATCCCAGGTCTGCGCGGGTCTTCCCGCGCCAGCGCGGACAGGGAGACCGTCGCCCTGCTGTCTGTCTCCTACGGTGAGGCTCGCCTCGTTGTCTTCTAGGACTTAGGACTGGAACCGTGGCTTATGAATCTTTGTCACCCTCGTTCTCAGTGCAACGACTGGGCAGTGCATTATTCTTTGGAATGACAGCGTTGATAATTATAGTAAGGTACTATTAAATTATTAAAGCGATGTTACTGGCAAAGATTTATTAGACCCTTATTCTGTGCCAGTTGATGTGCCAAATTCAAGCACATATATTTACACATGTTACTTACTCCCCCTCCCCTTACTGGCGATTGAACGACCACCGCTTTACCACTGAGCTACATCCCCAGCCCTTTTTTATTTATTTATTTTTCTTGAGACGGGTGGGGAGGGGGTGGCTCACTGAGGATGCTCCTGCCTTAGCCTCCCCAGTAACTGGAATTACAGGTATGAGCCCCTGCGCCTGGCCACATATTACTTCATTGAATCCTCACATCATCGCAAGTAGGTAGGCATTATTTCTCTTTACAAAGAAGGAAATTGAGATTTAGAGAGGTTACTTGACTCGCCCAACAAGTATGACAACTCCTAATCCCTGCTTACTATTCACTTGGACTAGGCAATCTGCTGATTGAGAGAACTGTACCTTCATTCACCTGTTCCCTCTCCAGTGAGGCCTCTCCCACCTTCCTTGACCTGCGAGTTGACTTCCACGGTGACCTGTGGATCATACTGGCTCTGACTGGATTAAGGGATGCTTTATATTTTAAGAGATCTGCACTAGGCTGCATCCAGGAGGTAATTATTCTGTTGAATTGTTACTGATTTTTTGCTTGATACTACTGACTAGGTTTTATTCACGACTAAAATGCTGGGAATAAACAGGATAGTGAGAGTAAAGAGGAAACACAATATATATAAATACCTAAGAGAAAAATAGGTAGAAAACAATTGATGATTCCATACAATAAACGTTTTTTAAAAAAACAGCACAATGTACATACTCATTATCATGTCTAATACTCCTAAATGCCCCAAAAATCCTATTACTATTCCTGTTTGCCTATTAGGAAACCAAGGCTTCAAATGAAGAATATGTCACACTAGTAGGTGGCAAAGTGACAAAAACAGAAATTTAAACCCAGGTTTTTCAGACTCAGTCCAATCTCATAAGCATTTTTGCTACACCACCCAGTCAAATCTACTCTGCTGGATAAATAACACCCTCTCCACATTGCTAGAAGTTGGAGTAAGTGTTGGCATCTTTATTTTCAAAGAAATGGTCAAATGTTCTCAGGTATCAGTAGTAGTGTCTGCCAGAGACTTTCTTTAGAATAAAAGATGAATTAGGGACAGCATTTAAACTAGAGACCAAGTCTTTAACCAAATCAACCCTACCAGCCTACTCCACAAGCCACTGTCGTTAAGAGAGAAAATATATATATTAAAGAGAACAACAATCCTTATTTAGTTTTTCACCTGACTTTTCATTCCTCAGACACTTGGTTGTGTATGTGGTGCTGGGGTTTGAACTCCTGTCCTTGTGCTTGCCAGGCAAGTGCAGTAACTGCTGAGCCACCACTCCAGCCCCAGGAAAATATATTATTCTGCATTCAAGTAAGGTTCCAAAGATACTATTAGGAGAAAACAGTAGACTGTATAAGAAAGAGAATTGGTCAAGGAGTCAAAAGGTCTGGATACTAGCTCCAGCCCTATTCATATGATGATAGACAAGCTGCTCCTAAACCCAGTTTCCGAACTGGTAAATGAGAATGACCAATTACTCACTCATTTCACTAACTGTTGGGAAGAGCTAAGCTATCCTAACACACACATTTTAGTGGATGTTACTTCATTATCAATGATTGATGACCTCTAAAGACCAGTTGTTCCTCAGGACTGGTTCTTTGATGTGTAGGCACAAACTGTCACTCTCTGAAATGCTGCTTTAGAATATTGGGTTTTGGGTAATTTTTTTTTTTTAGAGTGATGGATGGTGAGAGAGAGAGAAAGAGAGAATCAGTTTTACTCAGTCCTTCATGTGGTTCTTGTTGCTCTGAGACTTCATTGTGTATGTGGTGCTGGGGTTTGAACTCGCATACTCTGCGTATACCAGGCAAGTGCCATAACCACTGAGCCACGCTCCAGCCCCAAGGGTAATCTTATAACAATATAATATCCTGAAAACAACATATTAAGAGGGCGAGATGTTTCATGAGAAGTAAAGTACACCAAGAATATAGGGAGTATTTTTAATGAAAAAAAACCAGTCTGTTTTGGAAAGCACCCACATTCTACTACTTAAACCTTTATATACGCATGCATAACTACCAGGGAGAACAGAAAGTAGCCTATAATGTTGGTATTCTACCTTAGAGTCTATTTTAACACAGTTTCTATGGTTAATACTTGTATGGAATCTGAGAGGAAAAAAGAATGACACCTTCTTCCTTCTTAAGGTTTGTCATTAGAACTTTTGAATCTGAAAGAATCTTGGATTCGGTCATCTCTCCAAATTTCCTATCCTATTAATTAATCTTCTGATGTTCAGTCAGTCAGCCTCTTTTCATAAAATTAATAAATTTTCTTTAAAATTAAGTCACTACCTTTCAGAGCTGCTATTTTCAGATGTTTATAAGGTCTAGAAATTTCTTCCTTTTATGGAGACAGGAGATCAACCACTTGGTAATGTACACCCATGGTTCTAAATTGTGTTTGCTGAGATTACACAGAACAGTCCAACCCTTCTACATGATAGCCCTGCGAATGTTCCAAAATAGTTATCCCACACCTTCATACCTTCTAGTTTCCAGGGTGAACTACCCAAGATCCTCCAACTGTTCCTCAAAAGATGCAGTTTCTAAACTCTTCTACGTGATAGCCCTGCGAATGTTCCAAAATAGTTATCCCACACCTTCATACCTTCTAGTTTCCAGGGTGAACTACCCAAGATCCTCCAACTGTTCCTCAAAAGATGCAGTTTCTAAGCCATTCATCATCCTGTTGCCCAACTTGGGCATACTCCAACTTGCCAGTATTGCTCTTAAAATACAGAAGGAAACACCGTCCTCCAGGTGTGATCTGGCTACCATGAGTCTATTACTTTCCTTTCCCAGCCACTGGGCTTCTATTAATGTCAGTTCAGATCAGATCACATCTGCTTATTTTGGCAGTTAGGTCACATCGCTGGCTCAGGCTGTATTTACTGTCAACTAAAGCCCTAAGTCTTTTTCATGTGAGGAGCACTAAAGTCGGAGTAGGCTGGTTTAGCCAACAGTGTGACTGTATTCATGGCTCTACTGCTCTTCTAATATTACCAAGAACACTGAGCACAGGATTAAAAACATTCCAGAGTTCTCTATCACGCCTAACCAAACTCCTGGCATTTCGGCAATTTTCATAGCTGAGAAGGGACGGGGAAGGAAGGGAAGGAAGGAGGAATGGATTGCAATGTCAGATTTCTAGGTTTAATTTTACCAAAGGGGCCCTGAAGGGAAAGTAAATGCCTTCGGTATCCATCTGGTTGGACAGCAAGTGGATTTCTCTCTTGCTCTTGAGCCAAATGTGACCAAAGCTGCTAGGGCATAACTACAATGCAGTGGCAAGAAAATAGAGAGAAATACACAAAGGCCAGGTACCAAGGTGTAATCTCTTGAAGACAAAATGTTCTAATGAAGATTTTAAAGGGAAGATCAAACCAAAGACTATAAAACTACTAGATGCTTCCTGAACAGTGTCCATGAAAGCTTTAAAAAATGGTGAAGAGGGTGACTTGGTGGTTCCAGTGCTTGCCTGGCATGCAAGAGGATCCCGGTTCAAACCCCAGCACCACATACACAACTAAGTGTTGGAGCAATGAAGGCCACATGAAAAACTAAAAGAAAATGATTCTCTCTTTGTCTCTCTCTCTCTCTCTCACTGTCCTCTCTCTCCCCTGCCAAAAAAAAGTTTATTGAAAATAAATAAAACAAAAAACGAAGAGTGGAGATATAGCTTAAGACCCCTGCTTTCAACTCCCAGTATCAATAAATAAATAAATTTCAGTAAAAGGGGGTTGCTTGATAAATATATATCCATTTAGTAGAGTATTATACAATCACTAAAAATGTCATAGATGAACATTTTATATGGAGAATATGTGACAGAACGCGGTGGCACATGCCTGCAATCTCAGTGCCTCAGGAGACTGAAGCTAGAGGTTGACAAACTGTAAGTTCAGCAACATAGCAAGGTCCTAAGCAATTTAGTTAAGATCCTGTCTCAAAATTTTAAAATAAATAAGTAATAATTTTTAAAAAGGGCTGGGGGTGTGGCTCAGTGGTTGAGTGCCCTTGGATTCAATCCCTGGTACCAAAAAAACCCCCCAAAAAACTGCATATATATATATATATACACATATATATATACATATATATATATGCATTTATATATGTGTGTGTGTTTGTGTACATTTATATTTATTTATTTAACGTACCAGGGTTTAAACCCAGAGATGTTCCGCCACTGAGCTATATCCCCACCCCATGATGGAGGCTGGCCTCAAACTTGTAATTCTCCTGCCTTGACCTCCTGAATAGCTGGGATGACAAGCACCATGAAAGCATATATTTTAAGTTAAAAAAAGGAGGTTACAAACAAAGTGTAATGAATGGTCCTGTTTTTACATGTGCAAAAAACAAAAGCCGCTGGAGTAGAAAAAAAATCTTTTATTTTTTTTAAGAAAGAGGGGACAGTGAGAGAGAGAATGAGAAAAGCAATTTTTATTTACTTTTTCATGTGACTTTCATTTCTCAGACACTTCGTTGCGTACGTGGTGCTGTGGTTTGAACTCACGTACTTGTGCATGCCGGGCAAGTGTTGTAACCACCGAGCCACCGCTCCAACCTGAAAAAACAGTATCTTGAGGTAGAGGAAATTTTTGCTTTTTATTTACTTTATTTGTGTAACATTTTGAAACTAAAGACTTGTTTTTATTTCAAGGAAAAAAGCCTCAGCTGAAACATAAGGGAAATAACTTTTAATGTTTTCACTAATATTTTCATGGCAGAAACTGCTAGTTCACTGTGATAATTTTATTATCAACTTGGCTGCGCTATGAACTGCACAGATATTTGGTTAAACATTATTCTGGGTGTGTCTGCAGGGCCTTTTGGATGAGATTAATATTAGAATGAGTACATTGAATAAAGCTGCTTGCACTCCCCAGTGTGGGTGGGCCTGAATAGAACAGGAAAAGGCTGAGTAAGAGAGCATTTACTCTCTTCCTGATCATCTCTGAGCTTAGACATTGGTCTTCTGCCTTCTGACTCAGACTTGGACTGCAACTTGTATCATCAGCTCTCCTGTTTTTCAGGCCTTTGGACTCAGAGTGTTACTCTATCTTTGGTTTTTTTGAATCTCCAGTTTGCCAACTATGCATCAAGGACTCCTCAGTCTCAATGACTGTGTCAGCCAAGTGTGTGCATATATATGTTATTATTAGTTCTTTTTCTCAGTGCCAACCCAGGCTAATACAGACTTTGATTCTGAAAGTAAGGTGCTACTATAACAAATACCTATGATTATCAAAGTAGCTTTGGAATTGGAAAATGGATAGGGACTGGAGGATTTTGAGGTGCATGCTAAAAAAATATAGATGTTAGCATGATGGTTTTGATGAGGACTCAGAAAGAAAAGTGCTGTCCAGGCACGGTGGTGGATGCCTGTAATCCCAGCAACTGGGGAGACTGAAGCAGGAGTATCACAAGTTTAAAGCCAGACTTAGCAACTTAGTGAGGCCCTAATTAAATTGAATTCTTAGCTGAGGAGATTTCTAAGCAAAGTGTTGAAGTCGTGGTTTAGTGCTCCCTACTGCTTATAATAAAAGGTATGAAGGAAAAAATGAACTGAAAAAGAATTTTTTTAAGCTAAAAGGAACCATAACTTTAAGACTTGGAAAATTTTTCAGTCTATACATAGTACAAAAAAAGAAAGAAAGACAAAAAGAAAGTTTGTTTTGAGCCAGGTGCAGTGGTGCACGCCTATAATCCCAGCAGCTCTCAGGAGTCTGAGGCAGGAGGATTGCAACTTCAAAGCCAGCCTCAGCAACTTTGTGAAGCCCTGAGAAACTTAGCAAGACCCTGTCTCAAAGTAAAAAATAAAAAGATGTATCTCAGTGGTTAAGTACCACTGGGTTCAATCCCTTCAATCCCTGGTCCAAAAAAAAAAAAAGGCTTGTATTGAATTGATAAGGAGATCAGTAAACTTATGAATCACAGACTTAATCAGCCATCCTTTAACAGAAGGGAAACAGACAGGGAAAAATGCTGGAAGGCTGTGTAGGACTCCTTAGAGAATATAGGACTAGATCACAAAGAAAGTCAGATGTGACTTCACACTACTCTTTAAGGAAAAAAAAAAAGAAAAGAAAAGAAAGACTCTCAAAGATGATTCAGTGATAATTGGAACTGCCTACTCAGTTTCAAAATGAGAACAAGAGAGCAAGAATATTGCCTTGGGTTCCACAGGCTGGATAGCCACTGCCCAGGCTAGAAAGGCACATTCCCACCCTGGAGAAGTAGGAAAAGTGTGTCCTGAAGTGAGACAACTGCCCAGTGGGTCTGGAAGGCACAACATTGAACCAAGAAGGATTACACTCAAGGCTGAAGATCCACTGGTATTTGTCTTGCTAGGTTTTTAGTGTGTTTAGAACTCATCCTTCCTTCCTTCTGATTTCTGTAATTTGGAATGCAAATATCTGTTCTGTGTTTATGTGACTACTATATCTTGGAAGCCCATCATTTATCTGGCTGCTCATAATTTATTTGGCCTCACAGGTTCACAGGGAGGAAATTTATCTCAGATTGAATCATACCTTGAGTCTCACCTATATCTGATTTAGATGACATTTGGATTAAGACTTTGGGGTTGATACTAAATTGAGTTAAGAATTTGGGGATTATTGAGATGAAGTGAATGTGCTTGTTTGCAGTAGTGGAGATTGAACCCAGGGGTGCTCTACCACTGAGCTAAAGTGCCAGCTCTTTTTATTTTTTATTTGGAGACAGGGTCTTGCTAAGTTGCTTAAGATAGCCTTGAACTTGTGATTCTCCTATCTTAACCTCCTGAGCATCTGTGATTACAGGTTGTGACAGGTAAGTAAATTAATTTTTGCAGGAGAGAAGAACATGAATATGGGGGCACAGTCTAGAGAATATTTTATGGAGCAATTATTTGTGTCACTCTAAGATTTGTGTGTTAACCTGTAAACGTCTCAAAGTGATGGCGTTACAATATGGGGCCGTTGAGAAGTAATTGGGTTTAGAAGAGGTCATGTTTATAGCACTGTAGTAGATCTGTCATTTGCCACCAAAGGTAATTCATAACTGACACAAGTCAGGTTTTGCATGAACACTTTTACAAAGTACAAAACTACATCAGAAAGTTCAAATGGTAGTTAGAAATTAGAAGCAAATTTGTTTAGAGTTGATTTCTCAGTTAATTGCCTTATACGAAACCAGACTTTAAAATAGTTTCGTTCTATTGAGAAAAGACTAGCAATTGGCATTCACTTTGTTCTGATTCACTCAGGATTATAAATAACTATGAAGTAGGGAGAGAAGAAAACCGTCACTTGACTTTTAGGTGGTTGACACATAATACATAATTCTGAGTTTTTTATTTAATAAGGAATTGGTAAAATGAATGATACAATATTTGGGGAAGATAATCATAGAGAACTTAAAAGTCTTAAGTTTGGGCACATTGAATTCTTTTTTTTAAAAATGCCCTTTAAGGGGCTGGAGCAGTGGGTCAGCAGTTACAGCATTTGCATGGCATGTGCAAGGACATGGGTTCGAACCCCAAAATCATGTACACAACAAAGATTTGGAGCAACGAAAGTCACATGAAAAACTAAATAAAATTAATTCTCTCTCTCTTTGTCCCTCTCTCTTTTTTAAAAAAAAATGCCTTTTAGGGGGGCTGGAGCAGTGGCTTAGCAGTTACAGTGCTTGCCTGGCATGCTCTAGGATGCAGGTTCAAACCCCAGCATCATGTACACAACTAAGTGTCAGAGAAACAAAGTCCAGATGAAAAAAAATAAAAATTGATTGTCTTCTCCTTCTCTCTAAAACAAAAAGAAAGAAAGAAAAGAACTGCCCTTTAGAGTAAACCAAAGGAAAACATAAATGTCTGTTCTACCAGAATTAAAGACTTTGAAATCAACTGGGAATTGGTTAAAATGCAAATTCTCATGTGTCATTCCACAACTATACCTTAGGAACCAGAAGAATAATAGACTGCTTAGTTGGCCAGGGACTCATTTGTTAGGGTTTGAATATGAGATGTCCTCCAAAGCTCCAGTATTAATGCAGAAATATTCAGAGGTAAAATGACTATATTATAGACCTGTAAACTAATCAGTACATCCTAGTTTGAATAGACTAACTGGGTGGTAATTGTAGGCAGGTATGGTATGACTGGAGGAGGTGGGTCTGTGGGAGCATTCCCAGAAAGGGTACATCTTCCCTGTGTCCCCTTCCTCTCTCTCTCTCTCTCTCTCTCTCTGTCTCTCTCTCTCTCTCTCTCCTTCTTGGCCACTGTGAGATGAACAGCTTCCCTTTGTCGTTCCTTTCTGCCATGACATTCTGTCTCACCTTGGGCTCAGAGCAATGGATTCAGCTGACTATGAACTGAACCTTTGAAACCATGAGCCAAAATAAAACTTTTCCTCCTCTAAGTTATTCTTCTCAAGCATTTTGGTCAGCAGCTAAAAGTTGACTAATACACCATTGAAATTTATAATAAATTCTTAGAGGTACTGAATATGAGCAGGTTTATTAAGACACAGCTACATCAATGTTTATAGCAGCTCAATTTACAACAGCTAAACTATGGAACCAACCCAGATGCCCCTCACTAGATGAATGGATTCAAAAACTGTGATATATGTATATATACACGCACATACATAATACATGTGCGCACACATACACACACACACACACACACACACACACACACACTGGAGTTCTACTCTGCTATTAGAATGATATCATAGTATTTGCAGCCAAATGGATGGAAATGGAAAAAAAAATTATGCTGAATGAAATATCCCAAACTGAGAGACTTAAGGGCCAAATGTTTTCTCTCATATGTGGAAATTAGAGTAAAACCTAAGACAGGATGATAGTCAGCTAAGTTTAAAAAACAAACTCGCCATGGTTGAAATTTCACATATGCTGGGGGAACCATACCGATGAAGGTGGGTGGAGAAGGGAGGGAGGCAGGAAGAGGAGGGAAGGATAAGGAGAGTTATCAATACAACAGGGAATACTCAACTCCCATTAGAAGCCTAACTATACACAGGCAGGCAGAGAAACTCAGAAATGTCAAAAATTAATATACATGTATATGTTCATTTCAAATTATAGTATGGGGGTGTTACAGAGGAGATGTAGGTTAAGAGAATGGATGAAGGGGGGTAGATCCTGGACTATGATTGGCTTTAACTTATCATCTGACTATGTCAATATCCATGTATGCATGAATGTCTAACAATTCCCTCCAATATGTAAGACCATGTCAAACAAATTAAAAAAAAAAAACAACAAGTACACGTTGAACACTGCCTAAAGACTGTGTGTTATGACAAAAAAAAAAAATAGTATGGACCTTTGACTCCAGGAGGCCCAAAGACCCCTTCAGAGTTCCTGTTAGGTCAAAACTTATGATAATCACACTAAGATTTTTCTTGGCTTTATTCATTATTTGAAGTAAATATTGGAATTTTAAAGGAAATATACAACTGATACACAAAGGGATAAATGCAGGAGAATATGGGAACCTAGTTGTCTTTTATTAAAGAGATCCATGTCAGTTTTAATTTCTAATGTAAGTATCGATAATCCATATAATAACACTCTTTGCAAGCTGGGTATGGCAACTCACACCTATAATTCTAGCAATTCAGAAGGCTGAGGCAGGAAGATCACAAGCTCAAGGCCAGCCTCAGCAACTAACAAGACTCTTTCTGAAAACAAGCTTTAAGCTGAGCTGAGGATGTAGCTCAGTGGAAGAGCACCCCTGGATTCAATCCCCAGTACCAAACAACAACAACAAAGTTCTTTGAGGTCTTTAGTTTTTCTGAATATAAGTCAACTTCTCCTAATTAGCATATTAAACTAATGTATTTATGAATTAAAGATAAGTATACTTTTTCTAAAGTTCTGTTTTGGAGAAGTATTTTTTTTCTTTTTCTTTTTTTTTTTTTTTTCAGGGCTGAGGACCGAACTCGGGGCCTTGCACATGGTAGGAAAAGTTTTTGTTTTTTTTTTGTTACCCTTACCTGCTGAATACCCACTATATCTTCTTCTGTTTGAGTCCTCAGTTTTTCATGGGGACCTATCTCCTTAATGTTCTCAGCCCACAAGTTTCAAGAAAAGGAAAGCATTTCCCTTGGATTCCAATATGAGCATTTACCCAGGCCTGTCCCAGCAGCGTATTCAACATACCTAGAATGTTGATGGGTGTAGGCACCTTTCTACGCATGACCCAATCAAACAACGCAACTCAACTCTGGGAGTCACAGAACTCTTCTGGAAGAGACACTGTCCTAATGCCAGGAATGCTAGGAGGACAGAAGTTTAAGCTGGGAGCTGGGAGCAGCCTTATCACTGTACACAAAGAGCTGATCCAACAAATAGCCAAGAAATGAAAGAGTAAGACTAAGTCCTAATGAAATCATTTATCCCTGGACTCAACCAAGATTGAATTTTTCACATACATAGGCCAAATAAATTTTTCTATTTGGTTGAAACTAGTACAACATAAGTCTTCTGACACTGTGATAGCGACAACCTGCTGGTTGTGGTAGTGCGCACCTGTAATCCCAGTGGCTTAGCAGGCTGAGGCAGGAAGATCAAATATTCAAAACAAGATTCAGCAACCTCTCGAGGCCCCAAGCAATTTAGAGAGAACTTGTCTCAAAAAACAAAACAAACAAACAAACAAACAAAAACAGGCTATGGGATGTGACTTAGTGGCTAAGTGTTCTTGGGTTCAACTTCTGGTACCAAAAAAAAAAGAAAGAAAGAAAGAAATAGTGAGAGTCTGACTGATATAATTATACATGGTAAATAGTCCTGATTCAATACATTAGCATTTTACCATGCCAAGTATTTCTATGAAATCTTCCCTGAGAGTTTATTTACCAAAAATGCAGTATCATAGAATACTAAACTAATGCATTGCTTCTGAGTCTTTATATTCCAAAATAATCCACAAATAATGCATAATTTGACAAAATGGGAAAAATATCATTATTATAATATAATCGTTATTACCTAGCTAAAGAATGTCTCACAAAGAAACGGTTCTTATTGAAAAATAATCTTCAAAACAAAAATAAATAGTTCAATTCATTCTCCCTTCCTTCATTTAAATATTTATGTAGCTTTTGAAAGATTTAGTGCTAGCTGGACCTGAGAGCTCATACTTGTAATTCCAGCTATTCAGGAGGCTGAGATGGGAGGATTGTAAGCTTGAGGACAGCCTCTGTAACTTAGAGAGGTTCAGTCTCAAAATAAAAAGGGCTGGGGATGTAGCTCAGTGGTAGAGTGATCCTGGATTAAGTCCTCAGTACTGCCACAAAAAAAAAAAAATTTTTTTTTGTAGCTCAGTTGCAGAGAGCTTGCCTAGCAAGTGTGAGGCACAGGTTTTGATCTTACTACTGCATGAAAATAAATAAACAAAATAAAAGTGTTCTGTTTAAAAAAAAGGAAAAAGAAAGATATAGTGCAGAACTTCAAGGAACAAGTTGAATTCCATAAGTTTTTTCCATATTTTTATGATGTATTATAAACATATATAATAGTGATATTTGTTGTTACATATTCATATATGCATATGATATAAGATATATATTATATTTTCTAGGACTTTATAATTTAGCAGGGCAGATAAAACATGTATGCAGATAAGTTTTACACAATTCTCTGAGATTTAGACAATAAAATAAATAATATCTAGGTAAGACTAAGAATCTTACAGTATTATTAGAGCTTCTAGTATTTTGGGAGATATAATGATTTTCTGGACAGATGGTGAAGGAATTTGTAGCTCAAAGAACGCCTTAGTTCCCATATGAACTCAGTGCAAAATCCCATCAGACATCAGCCTTCTTAGACACAATCCAACATTCTTTCCCACTGTCCCACTCTGCTTCTCTTAGGAGAAAGCAAAATACCTAGAAATTTCTCAAACTATAATTTTTCTTTAGCACAACCTATAATGGAAAGAGACTCTCAAAGACCACTCTAAAATAAACTTGATTCTCCTTTTATCATTAAGAACACCCAAGGATACTCCTCAATTATCAGAGTCTGGCTTTAACTTTCAGTCACAGTTTTTCTCTCATCAATTTTTGTTTTTCATTAATGTAATCTTGAGTATGTGGCAACTCTGCCTGAGAAAAATCCCAAACAACTTGTTTTGAACATGTTTGTTCTCTTCTCTATTCTAGGAAAACTAAAGGAATCTGTACAAACTAAAAGAATTACCTAAATGAAACTGAATCCAGGAAGTTTTCCTTGGCTGATTTCCTAGTGTGGGGTGACAGCCTGCACAAAAGACTAGGATACTGCAAATTCACATTCCATTGTGAGCAGGAGCTTTGTCTAGGAAGATGCCAAACTAAGACTGCTATTTCTAGACACTGTCCTGTTAAGAATTTACAAAGAGGACTAGTTCTTATTATAAATAATTGCTATGAAAAATGTATTTTTACGTTGTCACTGAGATGGCAAATCCTACAAATGATTTAAGATGCTGGATTAAAAATTTGGTTTCAAGAACAAAGTCAGAAGAGCAATGCTCCTTGAATTTAAAATTTACTACAAAGTTACAATAATCAAAACAGTGTGGCTGGGGTTGGGGATTTAGCTCAGTGGCAGAGCGCTTGCCTAGCATGCACAAGGCCCCAAGTTCGAGTTCGGTCCTCAGCCCTTAAAAAAAAAAAAAAGAAAGAAACAGTGTGGTTGGGGCCCATGCGGTTACCATGCTTGCCCAGCATGCATGATTATGCAAGTTCAAACTCTAGCACCACGTACACAACAAAATCTCGGAGCAATGAAAGTCACATGAAAAACTAAATAAAAATTGTTTCTCTCTTTCTCTCTCTCTCACTGTCCCTCTCTCTTAAAAAAAAAACAACAACAAAAAACAGTGTGGCTACTGTAATAAAGACAGACCTATAGACCAATGGAGTAGATTAGAAAGTCCAGAAATAAACCATTGCATATATGATCAAATGATTTTTGATAAGAGTGACAAGACCATTCAGTGGGGAAAGGAGAAACTTCGCCTTTGCTGGGAAAAATAAATATCAACATGCAAAAAAACGAAGTTGTATCCTTACAATGTCAATAGCTGACATAATTCTTTAAAAGAGAGAATCAGTTTTATTTAGTTTTTCATGTGGCCTTCGTTGCTCTGACACTTCAATGCATACATGTTGCTGGGGTACAAACCCGAGTCCTTCCACAT
>PVKS010024362.1:0-31174 GCA_004027875.1 Aplodontia rufa
TCGGGGAGCGGAGGGCAGTGGGCTGCTGGGAAACTGGGAATCTGAGCTGCTGATTCACAGGGGCTATCAGCTGAGCAGTCCAGTTTTGCAAGAGTGGAAGCAAAGCCTTTGATTTGGCCTCACTGTCCACAGCCCAGCTGTGAGTCCAGGAGGAGGAGGAGGCCTGTGGGAATGTGCGGAATGCAGCTGTTTTCCCTGGCTGCTGCGGCCTGAGCCTCAGTTTGCTTTGGAGGCTTAAAGTGCGACCTCCGCAGATTTTTTTAAACATAGTTGCTGTTGGCTGCGAGGATCTCTCTGGACCTTCCCCGTGCCATCTTTTCCCCTCTGTTCTGACGCATGGGAGACTCAGGCACTGCTTCCAGGGCTCACCTTGGATACCACTTAGCAGTGATCGCCCACGTGCTGGTGAGATGGAGCCAAAAGCTTGTCCTGCTATAACCTCAGCTCCCTGCGGCTGAGCCAGAGGGCGTAGCGCCCACCCCTTCTCACCACGTTGGTGCTCGTCCATCCTACCTGATTTTATAATGTTTCTATCATCGGCCTTCTGCTCCTTCCTACTGAAAGGCCACCATTTCCTCCCTTTTCTTCCTGCCAACAGTTGACTATGGCCCTACAAGGGCTTTTTGTTTTTGTTTTTGGTGGTGCTGAGGTTGGAACCTCTGCATAGGAGGTGAGCGCTCCAGCCCCCTTACGCGCTTTTAAGCTTTTCCCCACGGGAAGAAGTGCACACAGATAACAAAAATACAGTAAGAACAGTAAACACAGTCTTCATAAGGAACAAAGGAAAAGGTCTCTCACTTCCTGATTTCAAAACTTATTACAAAGCTACAGTGATCAAGACTGTTCAGCTGGAAGTGATGGTGCGTACCTGTAGTCTCAGCTAACTTGGGAGGCTGAGGCAGGAGGATCGCTGGAGCCCAAGAATTTGAGACTAGCTTGGGCAACACAGTAAGACCCAAGACCCAATATTAAAAAAAATAATAATAGGGCTGGAGCAGTGGCTCGGCAGTTTCAGCGCTTGCCTGGCAAACACAAGGACCCGGGTTCAAATCCCAGCACCACATACACAACTAAGTGTTGGAGCACAAAGGCCAGATGGAAAACTAAATAAAGTTGATTCTCTCTTAAAAAAAATAATAGTAATAATAATAGGGACTGGAGCAGTGGCTCAGTGGTTTCTGCACTTGCCTGGCATGCATGAGGACTCAGGTTCAAATCCCAACATCATGTACACAACTAAGTGTCAGAGAAATGAAGGCCAGATGGAAAACTAAATAAAGTTGATTCTTTGCCTCTCTTTCTATCCCCTCTCTCTTTCTCTAAAATAATAATAATAATAATAATAATAATAAGAAGAAGAAGAAGAAGAAGAAGAAGCCACCGCCAGGGATGTAGCTCAGTGGCAGAGAGCTTGTCTGTTAAGTGGGGGCTCTACATTTGATCTCTAGCGCTGGGGAAAAAATTTTTTAATTAAAATCAATTTAAAAAAATAAAAGGCTTTGTGGTATTAGCATAAGGATAGTAACATGGATCAACGGAACAGAACTGAGAGTTCAGAAATAAACCTTTGTATTTACAGGCAATTGATTTTCGACAAGGATACCGAGATGATTCAGTGGGGAAAGAATCATCTTTTCAACAGATGGTGCTGGGACAACTGGAAATCCACTTGCAAAAGAATGAAGCTGGATCTCTGCTTCCCAGAACACCCACACGTTAACTCAACGAACTGAAGACCGAGACGTCACAGCGAAAAGCAATTTACAACCTCGGTTTAGGCAACAGCTTCCTAGGTACAACCCCAACGGTACAAGCAACAAATTTAATTTGTGCTTCAGGGAACACTATAGAGAAATTGAAAAGATAACGCTATCGAGAAATTGAAAAGATAACCCAATTCACAGAACAGGAGCCATGGCTGCAATTCATCTATCTGTGAAGGGTCCAGTATCTGAAATGAAAAGTGTTTTCAATTTCAGTAAAAAGACAACCCAATTTATAAATGGACAAAGATTTGAACAGACATTTCTTCAAAGACCTACAAATGACCAAGAAGCAAGGAAAAGATACTCAACGCCACATGTCATCAGGAAAAGATAAATCAAAACTACTAGTGACCACCCTCTACCCGAACCCATGGGAAACAAGCACTGGAAAGGAGGTGGAGACGCTGGACACGGCACACTGTTGTTGAGAAGGTAAAGTGGTGCAGTCATTTTGGAAAGTGGCATTGCAGTTCCTAAAATATCAAACCTAAAACCAGATGCAGTAGACACCTGTAATCTCAGTGGCTCAGGAGGCCAAAGCAGGAGGATCACAAGTTTGAGGCCAGCCTCAGCAATTTAGTGAAGCCTTAAGCAATTTAGCAAGACTGTCTCACAATAAAAAATAAAAAGGGCCAGGGGATGTGGCTCAGTGGTTAAGCATCCCTGGGTTCAATCCCTAGTACCTAGTACACACACACACACACACACACACACACACAACTTAAATTTCCAGCAACCATATATAACCCAACAATTCTACTCCTAGGAATACACCTGAGAGAAATGAAAACGGATGTCCACACCAAGATTTGTGTGTGAATATTCACAGCAGAATAATTCATAATAACCCCAACCTGAATGTTCCTCAATTGGTAAATGGATAAACTAAATGTGGTAAATCCATGTAAAGAAGTATTATGTAGCCATAAAAAAGAATGATGGTTGAATACACACTACAACAGGGATGAACCCTAAAGACATGGTGACACACAAGGTCACGTATTGCGTGGTTCCACTGATGTGAAGCCCATAGCGACAGAGAGCTGATGAGTGGTTCCCAGGAGCGGAGGGGAGAGGGAATGGAAAGGATCGCTCATGATTCGGGGCTTCTGGGGAAAGGGGAGACAAATGTGTTCTAAAGCGAGTGGGGTGGTGGTTGTAAAACCCCATGACCATGCTAAGAACCACTGAATCGTTGACTTTGAAAGGGTTCATTTGATAAATCACATAAGAATAAAAGGGTGATAGTGAGGAGTGTTGTAAGAGATGAGTGAGGAAAGAAGGTGGAGACTGAGCCACAAGCCCCGTTCCACAAGCCCCATTCATGCAGTCCTCACGACAAACCCCCAGGCAGGAAGGACTTGCAGTGTAAAGAGGCTCGGTGAGGGGACAGTGGCCTACGTACAGACACAAAGCTGGAGAGGGCAACAGACAGCCCTGCCCCTCGCCTCTAAATCAAAGGCCACCTGTGCCTGGAGCCCGTGTGCCAAGGCCACCTGAAGACAGCCAGCCAATTCCTTCTTGCAGTGAAAAAACTTTTCATTCTTCTATTCATAATTTTTTTAAAGAAAGAGGGGATAGTGAGAGAGAGAAAGAGAGAAGCAATTTTTATTTAGTTTTTCATGTGACCTTCATTGCTCCGACACTTTGTTGTGTACGTGGTGCTGGGGTTCGAACTTGCTTAACTCGCACACGCAAGGCAAACGCCATAACCACCATGCCACCGCTCCAGCCCCTCTATTCATAAATTTTTGATAGTGGATTAAAGATGCACTTGAAGGCAGGAGTACCAAATCTAAGGATACTGTCCTCCACCCCTTCATCATTTACGGAGCAGACATGTTAAAAAGAATTTTGGAGCTAGAGGGCAGGGGATGGAGGGAGGATGGTTAATGGGTTCAGGGGTGCGGATGGATGGGAGGAGTGACTCCTGATGTTCTGTAGCGCAGCGGGATAGCTAGGGTTGACAGCAACGGCCTGCGTGTGTTGAAATGGTACACATGACTGTCCCCCACGCAGACGATAAAGGCTTGAGATGATGGCTATGCCAGGCATCCTGATCTGATCATCATACGTTGTACACATGTGTGGGCATGTTGCGGGCACCCCATAAATGTGTGTAATTATGTGTCAATTAAAAATTTAAGCTGGGTACTGTGGTACGTGCCTGTAATCCTGGTGGCTTGGGAGGATCACAAGTTCAAAGCCAGCTTCAGCAACTTTGGGAGGCCCTAAGCAACTTAGTGAGACCCTGTCTCCAAATAAAATATAAAAAGAGCTGAGGATGTGGCTGAGTGGTGAAGCACCCCTGGGTTCAATTCCTGGTACAAAAAAAAATTTTTTTTTAATTTAAAAAGAAAAGAGAAAGAGTGTAAAGAATGACAGCAGCTTGGAAAGAGGAGAGATGGACAGGTGCATGTTGTGTATATTAAAAGAGTAACCAAAGGGCAGGCTGGGCAAACCCTGGGCGGCGGACGCCATCAACCTCCTGCCAGGGGTGAGAGATCTTGTGGCTGTGAACTGCAAAAAGCCCAGTGGGAAGATGGGATGGGACCTTGGTAGGGGCAATTCAAGCAGAAGAAAATTCATGAGCAAAAATGTAGAAATTAGGGGGCTGGAGCAGTGGCTCAGTGGTTATGGTCCTTGCCCAGATGTGAGTTCAAACCCCAGCACCACGTACACAACAAAGTGTCGGAGCAACGAAGGCCACGTGAAAAGCTAAATAAAATTGATCATTTCTTTTAAAAAAAAGTGTAGAAATTAGACAGACCCAGGGTTTCATGCAGGAGGAGGCAGGGGCATCGAGGATGGGGGAAAGTGGTGAAGGCTGGCTCTGGGTGCTTGAGCTGGGGAGTGGCGATAAACTGGGGGACAAAGGAGTTGCCCTGGAGAGGGGCACCTTTCCTGCAGGACTGCAGGTGTGCGGGTTGTGGAGAGAACCTTCCCGAGGGTGAATCTAGTTTGCAGGACTCCTTGAGGGAGCATAGTTAGGAGGTGAAGAGACCAGCTTTGGGGACATCAGAGTGGGGGAGCACTTTGGATTTGGGGGGATAAGAGCTCTAGGTCCTTAGTGCATGCAGCTGTTAAAAGAGTTATTGCTGGGGCAGGAGCAGTGGCTGGGTGGTTACGGCGCTTGCCTGGCATGCGCAAGTACACGGGTTCGGGCCCCAGCACCCACGTGCACATCTGGGTGTCAGAGCAGGGAAAATCTAGCTGGAAAACTCAATGAAAAGTTGATTCTCTCTCACTCTCTCTCGCTCGCTCTCTCACTGTCCTTCTATCTTTTAAAAAAAAATTTTAAAATTTTTTAAAAAAAGAGTTATTACTGCTAACGCCTCCCAAGCAGAGTCTGATTCCCTTGGCTTTACAGACTGACGTTTAACCTTTTTATGGGGTGATCCGGCTCAGACGAAACTGTCCGCACGAGCAGAAGTCACAACGGGCCAGGAAACTAACAGGCTATTAGGAGTGAGAACTGATGCTGTCTAAAGCATGCTCAGCTCAGGAACAAAAAAAGAAAAAAGGAAAAAAGAGCCCAAGATACTATTTGGTCTACCTGTCCAGACCGAAAGCAAACGGTGGGGCTCTTGGTGGAAAGTGTTGGCAGACTGATGGAAGAAATCCCAGGTTCTCAGTGAACCACCTTGATTGCAGTTGGAGTCCCCAGGGCCGCTGGAAACATCTTTCACAGCAGCTGGAAGTGGGGAGAACCTTACTCCCCACCGCCTGACCACACAGCAGCTACTCAATAAATATTTGTTGAATAACTGAATTCCTTCGGTGGGGCTGGTTTACTGTCAATGAATCTAGTTCCTTTCCTCTCCCCTTCTAGATTCTAGACAGCTAGAAACCCTTCTTCTGTGGGTAGAACACGGTTCATTGGATCACAGCTTTCTTTATATTTGCTGTCTTATTCTCCCAGATGGAGACACAAGGATGAACTGTGGGAAAGCCCCTGATCTCATCAGTGATGTTTACAAATCTCCCAGCCTCCCCTTCCCTGCTTCCCACTACACCCCATGCAATTGGCATTCCCCTGGATGCTTCAAGCATAACAATGCTGACTTGCACCCAGTGTGGCTCCATGCTGGTCTCTACTCTCTGGGGCATTTTGCGGCTCTGGCCCCCTGGGTAGGGGTCGAGACTGCAGGGAGATCATCACCTTTGGAAAGGTGCGCTAAAGGGCTGGGGGTGCAGCTCAGCGGAAGAGCACAAGGCTCTGGGCTCCATCCCCAGCACCACAGAAAAGCTAAATGACAGCAACAAAGAAGCCGCATCAACTTTTTCATTGCTCTACAGTTTTCTGCTTTGCAAACAGTGCCGTGAACCAGCTGGCCAAGGCTGCAGGCCTCCGCTGGCCTTGGCTTGATCCGCCTCCAATCCGCCTCCAAGCACAATGTATCTCCTTGCAGCAATTCCCGAGGGAAGAGGTGCAGACAACAGAAATGGGGATGCACCCTTCTTCCTCTTTCACTGGAGCTCACCTCCCCGGCTGGCTATGGACAGGCTGGGTGGCCAGCTGCTGGGGTTAGGCACACGGGGGAGAGGAAACGGCCATCTCCATTTCCTGCCCTGGTTGAACTTGGCAGGCTTCCAGGTGTCCCTCAACCTGGCTCCACCTCATAGGCTCTGCATAAAATGGCTCATGACTTTCCTTGCCCAAAGAAGTCAGTAGAAGGTGTGGATAGCCCAGGAGAGTGCTTGCCTGGGTTCCATTCCCAGAGCCGAAAGAAAAAATAAAATAAAGGGACATCAGCAGAGAAAGAATTCAAAACTCCATTCATGGGGAGCTTTAGCTCTTGCCCACCCCACGAAAATCCTGAGAAATCTCAGGAACTGTACCCCCGGAGCCCCTAGCCCTCAGATGCTCTTCCAAGAAAAGGGTCACGCTGGACCCCTCCTGCCCCCTGCCGTCCCCAGGCAGCAGGAACAGCAAGGCTTCCCTGGAGAGTCCTACAGGAGCTTCCTCAGACCCATCAAGGGAGCACAGAGCTGCACCCGGTGCTTGAATTCTTGCTCGCTCTTCGCCCTCCCCCACGATATTTCCACAAGTTGTAACCTGGCCTGCCTGGCTCTCGGAGGCCAGAAATATGACAAATATTCAGATAAGCCAGTGGAATTTAGAGTGCAGGTCTGTTGCTTCGTGAAGACTGGCAGGGCACGTCCGGCGCTGGTGGCCCTCCCCAGAGCACACCCAGCAACACAGCTGGCACTCGGGAGAAGGACCGCGCCCGTGCGTGGACCGTCTCAATGAACCCCGTTTCAACGCACTTGACAATTCCATTCCTGAAGGGACGGTATGGAATGTAACATGAAGGAGTTTTTATTTCTTTAGAAAATTCTTGTTTTCATATTTAAGGGGCTTAAAGTGAGGCTAATTTTTAGTTTTAAGTTCAACTTTTTCTTTTTCTTTCTTTCTTTTTCTTAATGACAGAGTAGGGTTGCAAAAAGAGCTTGAGCTTTGGGGTCAGACCCACATATGAATCTCCAGTTCTGGCAAATTCTGAGATGGTGATGTACAATTGACAGGAGTTGTGTTGCTGAGATGAGGTAGTTGGAGACATTCCTAGCACGTGCTTGGGGATGGGAACGCAAGGGAGGTGGAGTCCTTCTACCTGGTCCAGCCATCCCGGGGAAGTTTGGGGACTTCAGAATTCCCTTGTGTAGTCACTTGTACGCTGCTCACAAGGGCGGAGGCAGGGAGCTGAGTCCTGTTGGCCTTCTCCTGCCTGGACACATTTTTTTTTTTTTTAAATGTGCTTTTCTACATTGAATGCTATTGGAATCTGGCAGCCTCTAACATATCCAGCCTTTATTAAATGCCTTAAGTGCAACAGAGATTCTTAGCAACTCACAAAGATTTCAGAGCCTCCAAAACTGGCAAGAATTTTAGGGAAATCCATTTGCTGCATGATTAATCCTGGGTGAGTTGGTCCCGGAAAGCACAAACGGGTCAGCAGCAAGCAACAGCTTGCAGAATTTCACAAAATAGACTGCCTCATGGACAGGCCCCAAAGTAGGGGCTTTGGGCTAGAGTTCAGAGTGAGGGTGGGGCTGGATAATTAAGGCAACACCAGATGTGTAGGCAACAGTCTGCTTTTGACTCCGCTAACACCCAGAGATGACACATGGGACCAGAGGATAAAACTGAACCAGATGAAAGCACTGGATGGGAGAAGCCCAGTAGGGCCCAGGACCCTAGAAGGATAATAACATTCATCACCATAATTGCCCCCTAGCTCAGCTCCCCGACAATAGCTCCGCTCAAAGAAGTTAGTCATCCATATGCAAGTTGGCCTCACTCATTATTCACAAACAAAAACTCTGCTGGGCTTCAGCTCCTTGCCAGAGCTGAGGCACACACAGCCCACCCCAGCCCCAGGCTGCTCACCCCAATGGGGCTTCTTTCTTTCTTTCTTCTCCAGCGCTGGGGATGGAACCCAGGGCCCCACGCACATTGGGCAAGTGCTCTACCACTGAGTCCCAGCCGGGGGCTGGGTTTCTTTCTTTAGCAGTGGAGTCTCTAGTACAGCAATGGCTACTTTTTTCAGACAAGATTGAACGCCTTCTTCTAAGAGTACTTCTGATGTTTAGGAGCTGGCCTGACATGATTACAGCTAACCCTAGCCTGGGGGGAACTAGGAGTAGCCATTCTCTTTCCTGGGATGCTGGGATGTGTGACTCAGGTAGGCGCCTCCCTCCCTCACCTTGCTCTGATGAGTACAAAAATGTTGTCATTCGCACATTGTGTAGCCAAAACGGAAATGAAATACAGAACTGTATATATTCCGGTGGAAAGAGAAGTTCCAAGATAGAACTACCAGGAATAGCTCACAGTCCCTGTAAAAAGAAGACAGCCTGGCCCGGGCACTCTGTATAATTTCCCTAAGAGGAGGGCTTCTTCTCTACCCTGGAATTATAGAAGCACAGGTTAGGTCCTCTGGAGACCACACCTTCTCCAAGAAGGATTCCCCCGGGCTAGGCTGACCTGGATCCTCAGTCTGGAAAACACAGAGTACATTGCAGCAACCTCCAGCCTCAAAGACCAAGAGCTTGCTTACAATTCCTTCAATCACTATTTAGTGAGCAATTACTACAGTCAGACATTGCTTTGGCCCAGGGGAGCCAGCCTAGTTGTACTGGAGTCCTCTGGGGCTTATATTCCATTAGAGAAACAGACACAAATAAAAATCCAAGAAAAGAAATAAAATGCTGACTAGTGTTCATGGAGGCCACCACCAGAAAGGGGCAAGAAGAGGACACAGGGGAGGGCCAGGTGATCAGACTGAGCGCAAAGTCCAAGGAGTCTCAACCACGAATTCTTATTCTTCATTGTCGTTTGGCAATGTCCAACACATTGCCTCAAACCCACTTAAACCTCCGTGTTCTTAGCAGCCCTCCAGGGCTGGGAGTATAGCTCAGCGGTGGAGCACCTGCCTGGCAAGCTCCAGGCCCCCCCCCGCCATGCATTGGGTCCCCCGCAACCATGCATTCACCTACTCTCCTCAAAGCCTGCCCCTGATCACTGCCCTCCCCATAGAGGCGAGGTCCCTACCAGTCTGTCGCCAAGGATGGAGCCCTGAGCCGGTAGGTGCTGGGTCACAGGGGGAGACTAAGGTCACTGCAGCAGGGAAACCCTCCCCAGCCCATTCTTCCCGAAAGTGTCCGCTTGGAAAAGGGCAGAGGCTCCAGCTGCCATCATTCCACCTTCTCTTATGAGCGACACTGATAGCGGCCCCCTCTGCTCCCAGCCTTGCCGCCTGTGGATTCCGGGGCTCCTCCTGCCACACCCACTCCACTGTTTGGGACTTGTCCCCAGCTAAGCCGCTGTTCCAGCTCCTCTCCTCCTCCCGGGTGCGGAGCCCACTCGCAGCTCGCGCACCCTCCCAGCTGCCCCGCGCTCTCCAGGGCGACCTCAGATCCCAGGCCCAGCATTCCAGCAAGTCTCCCCTCGCCGGTCCCCGCGAGCAATTGCAGGCGGCCGCGGTCGCTGGCGCTCACCTCCCTGTGCCGGGACCCAGAGCGACGCGCTCCCCAGAACCAAGAGCAGCACGGGCGCCTTCCACATCTTCCTGGCAGGCTGGTTCTCTTCGGGGCGGGCCGAGCAGCTAGTTTTGGTGTTGGAGAAGACGGAACAGCAGGGCAGCCACAGGCCCAGCCTGGAGGAGCGGGAGCTGGGGGCTGGAGGCAGCGATCGGAGCGGCGGGAGCAGAGGAGCAGGGTGCCCGAGCTTCCCGGCCCGCGGGCGCACGCAGCGCAAACTTCACAGCTGGACAACTTGGGAGCCGAGTCAGCATTTATCTTTCCCGACAAGGGCGGGGAGCGGGTGGGCGTCAGGTGGTCCCGGCCGGGGCGCAAAAGGACCGCCCTCGGGCTCTGTTTGGCTAGAGCCAAAACGATGATCTCAGGCCAGGTTTAAAGTTACAGGGCCGCAGCTGCGGGGACCCAGCCCTGGCAAAAAGGGCTTTTTATTCTGTTCAACGAGGGGAGGGAAAGGCGCCGCTTGCCATAAACGGTTTTGCTTTTTAATTTGAAAAAAAATTTTTTTCTATATTTATTATTTTGTTTTAAAGAGGAAAACACAAGCCCACATTTTCTTGTTATGGGCTGAACGAGAAGTAAACGGATCCTTGGGTGGTCGGTAGTTTTAGAGCCAAGCGTGGGGTTGTTCTTCTGCAAATATTGAATTTGATGGCTTAAGAAGAAGAAGAAGAAAAAAGTTGGCCTTCTTCTGGGTGGGCGAGAGGCGCTCCTGCTGATCAATTGCACCCTTGTCCAGAGGGCCAGGGTGGGCGGGCTCAGTGGCTGCCAGAGAACTGGCTGATTTGGTGGCTTTGGCGAATTTGAAGACAGGCTGAGCGCCGTCCGCCCCTCCCAATCCCGGAGCAGCTTTGTGGAGATGCTGCTGCCGCTGACGTGAGCAGCTAGGCCAGGCGCTGGACAGGTGATCCCTCACCTGTGTCTACCAACAGCTTGAGTTCATCCCTTTTAATCCCGGGGTTTGGCCCCTTAATGATCACTTTGTTGGTTTAAGCCGGTCTTTCTTTGATTTCAAGTACTGGCTATCAACAACAAGAAGAAAAAAATTTGTTTAAAGAATAGATAGGATTTTGGGAGGTGATCTCTGCTCCCAGATGCCACAAAATTCCTTTCAACAGAAAAGACTGAAGATCACCCCCAACACCACACTGGGGGTAAAGTGGGTTGTTTTCAGATCTTCACCTTTGACCCTCCCCACTCCCTGACACCCTTCTGAGTTTATCTTGTCCTAAGAATCACATGAGGGAGATAGATTTAAAAGTTCAGATTCCTAGGTTATACACCAAACTCGTTAAATCAAAATCAGACCTCTGGGGAATTTCTAGTTTAAACAGCATCTCAGGGAGCACAAGTCCACTGCAGGAGTTGGCAAACCCTGCCCTCCAGCAGTCCTTCCCAGCATGAATCACTGCGGCTGGTTACCACACTGGCAGGTGCAGCTCCAGTGGTTTGAGCAAGACACACTTTGCATTTCTAAGGATTGCGCAGGAGACGTCTAGTCCTGGGGCTACTAGATAGGAACCTGAAGTGAGGATAGAGGAAACTGGAGAGAGAGGGCGGAAGTGCTTTCTGATCTGACTTCCCTCTTGCTGAGACTTTTTGAAAACTGTTATTTCTCCAACAGGAATACGTTTGTTGGCAGACTGGATGGCATGTGCATTGTCCACAGAGCCCAGAGCTGGTAGATGGACAGTGGATACAAATGAACACTAGCATGGAAACTGAAACTGTGAGATGCAGCTAATGTGGAGCAATGCTGGAGTGTTAGATTCTGGTTCCAGGAAACCCATCCCCTAATCCTTCTCCCTGCCTCCCAGTGTGTGTGTAGATTCTAGAAGGTTGGTTCCCTGACCCTGTGGTAAAGGATGAAGGAGGGGGAGATAACAGGGAGCAGGGTCCTGTTGAGGGCCCTGGGGTCCAAGACAAGGGGAGTTCTGTAGACAGGTCTGAGTAGCTGGCGAGAGTGACTGGGCCTAGGAGGGCTGAAAGCCCAGTGGACAGAGGTTTGCTTTCTCACCAACAAGAGAGGGAGTGCTGGCCTTGGGCAGAGGTGTTGCGCGCTGCATAGGAGAGACTCAGGTCAGCCAGAGTGGCAGCAGTGGAGCACAGAGGACTTGAAAGCCTGAGACCCAGACCAACAGCAGGAACAAAGGAAAGGAGGCCCAGAGTCCCCCACACCTGTGAAACAGCTTGTTAACTCTGAAGAAGGATGGGGCAGAGACAGAACAGGTGAGATAAGAGTCACCTTTGCCTCTCTCCTGGGATGTGCATTAGCTCACTCAGTTCTCAGAGCAACCTTTGATCTAGGAACAAAATACTCACGGAGACTGGTTTAGCGCTGACTCACCTGGAGGGCTATGGAGACACAGGTTGCAGGACCCCACTCCCCAAATTCTAACTTATGTGCTCTGGAGTGGGGCTGAGAATCTGCATCTCTAACAACTTTCCAAATGCTGCTCTTGCTCCTGGGGCCCCACTTTGAGAAGCAGTGTTCAGAGGATGGCAGTGTTCAGAGTACTATAGCCAATGAGTGGTGGGGCCACGCACCCCTCTCCAGGGAACCAGGACAGGAGGCAGTTGCAAATGTGCGTGGAGCAAGAATTTGGTAGGAGAGCTCTGTAGATTGCGCACAGGGAGCAGGAGCCCCCGAAGAGTGGGAGACAAAGCTGTGGAAGGAGTGGGGGCTGAGCATCCAGGGTGGGCCCCTGCCTCTGAGGGATGCTGGAGAGTGAGGCTGGGGTCTCTATTCCATGCCTTCTCTGAGGCATCTTTGCAGTCCAGAGAGCAATCAGGTGAGCTTCTCTGGGCTGTCTGAGAAGACACGGTACTCTGGGGTGACCTCTGATGGTAAGGACAGTTCTGTGACCACGAGTAAGTCATGCACTTGCATACAGGATGGGACAAAGTGTATTTGGCAGGAGTGAGATGAGGCTGTGGGTGGTGGGAGGCACTGGGACTGAAGGAACTTGCTCTGTTGGAAAGGGCCCAAGTGTCTAGGATTTGAAGTCCAGCGCTCTTTGGCCTTGGGCAATGTGGACCTCAGTTTCTGCTTTTTGGAACTATGGGAGCGTCCTTCCTCCTCTAAAGACTCCCGTGCACTGCGTGGAGTGTGACTTCTTGGCTTGTTTGTTCCACCTGGCCCTACCTGGTTCTCAGCATCTTTGGTCCTCTGGTGCCCACCTGTGCCCACCTGAATACTCAGCCAATCCTGGACTCTCTGGCAGACGGTCTTAAAATAGTTCCGATAGAACCGTTTCTTTCAAGTTCAGGAAACCCGACTGAACTGGTCTGCAGACCCTCACCATCTGATCATCCTCTTTGCTAGTCCAGCCCTCACCTGAGTTGCCCTTGATTCTGCTGACTCCTGGGCCCAAGCCCCCCCCCCCCAACTGGATTATCTCCCACCTGTACTCAAGAACCAGCATCTGGCACCAGGACCCCGACCTGGGCCTGGCTCCTGCCAATCGATGAACAGGGAGCTGGCTCGGATTTCTGGCCCACTGGGCTCCTCTGCCTGCCAGGGCATCCTGCTGCTCCCCTAGATACTGACCATCTCTCACCCACAGAGTCAAGCTATCTCCAGTCCTTGACCTACCTGCTAGTGGGTTGCATGCAATGTCACTTGTAAACCCCTGGGAAGGGTTTTGAAAAGCTAGGTACCAGTCATCTCTCAGCACAGACTTCAATAGCTGTGGTTGAGAGTCCTTGCGTTATCTGTGGGGGACTGACTCCAGGACAACCCCCACCCCCATGGATATTGACATCTGTGGATGCCGCAGCGTTTGCACTTTAAATCATGAACCTTGAGTCCTCTCTGGATGTCTTGCAATACCAAATGCAATGCACGTGATATTAAATAGTTGTTATACTGTATTGTTTAGGCAGTGGTGGCAAGGAAAAAAGTCTGTACAGATGCAAAACTTTTTTCCCAAATGTTTTTGATCTATATAGGTGGATACAGACAGCCAATTGTATATGCTTTGCAGGATGCAGACCATATTAAACACTCTATTAAAAATGAATCAGATGGGGGGAGGCTGGAGCGTGGCTTAGCGATTATGGCGCTTGCCTGGCATGCGCAAGGCCGCGGGTTCAAACCCCAGCACCAGGGACACATCAAAGTGTTGGAACAACAAAAACCACATGAAAAGCTAAATGAAATTGCTTCTCTCTATCTCTCTCACTGTCCCTCTCTCTTAAAAAAAAGAAAATGAATCAAATGCACAGGCACGAGGTGCACCAGCAGTGGTGGTGGCGGTAAATCCTCTTGCCCCTCCTGCGCGCGCGCGGGGAGTCTGTCTCCCCCCACCTCCCCCCACTTCCCAGCCCGCAGGCGGCTTGCAGTGGGGGAGGAGAGGGGAGGGGAGGAGGAGCAGGGGTAGGGGGAGAGGAGGAGTTGGGGCTGGGCGGGGAGGCGGGCAGGGCCGGGCGCGGCACGGCAGGGCGCAGGCCACCCTGCGGAACTTCTGCGCTGCCCCCAACTGCACACTCAAGAGCACATCCGCGGACCTGGTCGCCTTCAGGTCAGCTGCCAGAAGTGGGTGGAGAATCGTAGGAGAGCTTTCTTGGAAGATAAAACACCTGATCAACTACAGAAACAGTATCGATTCGAGACCGCTCTGATCCGTAGAACTGTACATTTTGCAGAGGCATCGCAAAGCTAAAGAATGATTGCGTTATTTTATTTGTCAAAATCAATTGCCGCAGATACTCGTGAGGTCACTGGAGAGGCCCTACAGGACGGTTCTCCGAGATAATGCAATGTGAACAATATTTGATCTTACCAGTCGTTTGAACAACCCACATAGCAGACACAGAAAACGAATAAAAGAATTGGGCAAAGATGAATCAGGACACTAAAACAGAAAAAAAAAAAAAAACTGATGAAACTTCTCACCAGGAACAAAAACATAAACAGACAACAGCAATACTCAAACCCAGTGCAGAAGAAAGGAAAACAAAGAATACTCGGAGTCTTTATTTGAAATTTTGATTCTCATGGGAAAATAAAACAGGCCTCCGGATGGGCATGAGGTTGAAGAAATCCCGGAAGGTCTCTTCACTCCTGGTAACTCTCAGGTGCTGCTAGAGTGCAGGATAAATTCTGGTGAAGAGGTCCTGAGAAAGCCCTTTGAGACCTCAGCAGTTTGCTTGGTTCTATTAAAAAACACAGCAGATTATGAAGGTGGGGGGACAAGGGAGGGAGGCTGGGAGCTGAGGGCGGGGAAAGTGGGGTTAGCAATACAACTGGGAATCCTCTACTTCCATGAGAAGCCCAACTATACACAGGCAGGCAGAGGAACTCAGAAATTTCAAAACTTAATATACATGCGCATGCTCATCTCTATAGCACGGGAGTGTTACAGAGGAGACTGGGATTGAGGAACGGGGGAAGCAGGGCAGATCCTGGACTAGGATCAGCCTTAATTTACTATGTCAGTATCCATGTGTGCATGAATATATAGCCACGATTCCCTCCAATCTGTAAGCCTATGTTGAACAAATAATAATAATAATAATAATAATAATAATAATACCACAGCAGAAACAGGTGCTAGAGATCTGTGAGAGCTGCATTCGGGGAGAAGCATTCAGGAAAGGGAAACACTTCTTTTCCATTATCACTGACTAAGTGGTGGACACAGCAGGGGAAGAGCACCTTCCGGTGTTGCTGAGGTTTGTAGATGAATCTCATAAATCGAGAGAGGAATTTGGGGGCTTCCTGCAGTGTGCAGCCCATGCAGAAACATTGGCTGTGAAATTTCCCGCTAGGATAACTGAAAAGTGGTGTCTAAATATGGAGTTCTCGTGGCCGGGCTTACTTGTATATAGCAGATTCTCTTCCCAAATGAAAGTCATTGCTTCTAGACTTTTCGAGAAGTAGCTCCAAGCTATCTGTACACTGGCTTTCTTAAACACGTGGTGGCGAAATCAATAGCTGGGATGGGGTGTCTGTTGCCTTAGGGCCAACTGAGGAAGCTCATTTGCTCTTTTTTCTGTTGATCGCCACAACTGCGTTTAGAACTCGACCATATACTTTCTGTTCTTCTTCAGAGCGGTAAGGAAAGGGGGAAAGAACTGAAGGAATGTTGCCTTTCTCAGTGGACAGCGACGATGCTTTTGAAATTTGCATTTGTCCTACGTTTAGATGGTGTAAACAGTGACACAAATATTCGATGGAATAACTGCGCAACTGCTCTGAGCCTTTGTACTCTGTGACGCAGTGACAGATTCGGATTTCATTGTTACCACTGTCGTTTTTAAAAACATCTTATCTTTTATAAGAACTTTGCGGAAAACCTCCAGGGATAAACTCCTGCTGTCTTCTTTGCCACCAGTAGCTTGCCTATAGTGCTGCGTTCACCCAGTGAAGTCATGCAAAATATTGAACTTTATCATGAGTTTTGGTTTGAGGAAGCAACAAATTTGGCAACCAAGTTTGATGTTCAGATGAAACTCCCTGGGAAATTGCATAGGGTTCAGCTGGTAACTTGGAATCTCAACTGACCTCTGAAAGTTCTTAGAAAGAAACCCCAAGGGTTCCAAGAGCGGAACACACCATTCAGCAACTTAAAGATATATTTTCAGAACAGCACCTCAAAGATCTTAGATGCTTATCTCTGGTACCCTCAGTCATGGGACCACTCCAATTCAATACATCAGAGGAACGCATGCTGACATGTACAGAAGTGACTTGCCTAATCCTGACACATGCTGAGCCGAGCCTCTCTGTTGGAGAATCGAATGGAAGAACAGTGGGAAAGATATAGAGCTCCCATCCACCATTTATGAAGTCCTCCATCTGCCTGATATCCAGCTCTTCCCTAATGTATATGCCTTGCTGAAGATCCTGTGCATTCTTCCTGTGTTGAAGGTGGAGAATGAACGCTGTGAAAATGGACAAAAACGAGGAACACTTTGACAGACCAAAGGTCAAGTATGGAGGCTGCGCTTAACATAAATTTTGATATAAAACATGGTCTGGATTTAATGTAGACACATATATCAAACTATGTAAAAGTAAGTCAGAGTTTCCTACAGATAATTTGGAAGTTGTTGAAAATATCTAAAAGACTATTAAAATTGGCTTTCTCTTATATTTGATATTTGGAAGAAAAGCCGTAAGGTGTATGTAGGCCACTTAATCGCTGAATATCTTTGCCTCCCATGAGTACATTAGCCATTGGTAATCTGCCTACATACATGGCACCTGTTTGAGCTCTAGTGCTTTGAATACCAGTCTGTTCTTCCAGAAGATGGCATTGGAAGTACCACACTTCACCTCTTTGTGACCTCTGCTAGTAGCGCTTTGGAATTGTTTTTGCTCAGTCTTTTAAATATAACATGTGTTATCACCATGGATCCGGTTGACAAGTATTGTTATCAATTTTGAAGGAATAAATATTGAGGAGGTGTAAGAAAAGACTGCATCTTGTAAAATGTTGCAACGAAGTCTACCATTGACCTTTGACTATTGTGTGTTAAAAATCTGTGATGGATGAGCCCACCATACGATCCTGCTATTCCTCTTCTGGGTATTTTTCCAGGGGATTTAGAATCAGCACACTACAGTGACACAGCAATATTTATGTTCATAGCAGCTCAATTTACAATAGCTAAATTATGGAAACAACCCAGATGCCCCTCACTGGATGAATGGATCCAAAAACTGTGGTACATATATACCATGGAGTTTCACTCAGCTATTAGAAACAATGATATTGCAGCCTTTAAAGGTAAATGGATGGCTATGGAAGAAATCATGCTGAGTGAAATCAGCATAACCCAGAGAACCAAGGGTCCAATGTTTCCACTCATCTGTGGAGGTTGGAGCTAGACCCTGGCCATTGAGAAAGGAAGTCTATTATCATGTTTTAAATCTGGATAAGGTGTAATGTTATACAACCTAAGGCATTTTTAGAGATGTTTTGGGAAGTAGGGGAGGGATAAGGGTGAGTAATTGGCGGGGGGCTCTTTGGGGTAAATCTAATTTTCAGAATCTATATATATATTATTTCCCTAGAAGCTTGTGTGATTATTCAACAAATAAATTTCTGAATAAAAAAAGAGCAATACTCAAAAATATAAAGAAGGAAAAATTGATATATTGATATGTAAGGTTGATCAATACTCATCCTGTTGTCATCATTAGACTAATAAATGATGATGCCTACAAATTTTATACCTTTAATAACTTCAGGTTTATTTTTATTAGGATTGACAAAGCTTTTCTTTTTCTATTTCTTTACTCTTAACATATATTTTTATATATTTAAAGTGAATTTTTGTAGACAACAGAGGTGCATCTTTTTAAAATATCTGTTCTGACAGTCTGTGTCTTTTAATTGGTATATTTAGAACTTCACAATAAATGATTTAAAAAATGAAAAAAGAAAATCTGGGATGGACAGTCAAGGGACTTAACCAGAGGGTGGTGAGCTCACGAAACAGATTTCAATATAGATTTTGTCTTTATGAAACGAACTTGAAGGAGCAAGTTACAGTTAGAGTGAGAGTGGAAGAGCCTGCCCTTGTTCCTCATCTGGTCGTTGCTGTTTGCATTCCCTTCTGGAGTCTGCGTCTTTTTTTTTTCCACATTTATTAGAAGTATATTGCGATACAGGATACAGAAGAGGGGGAAACATTGTCAAAACTGTAGCAATCAATGTGTGTAAACTTTGATAACCAGGGGTGATGCTAACGCACAGATAAGCTACTATGGGTTTCTTCTATTGCCGTTTCCCCCAGAAGAACTCATGTGTTAAATGGGTATCTAGTGTAGGAATAACATCGGCTTCTGGGATGGTTTGGAGTCTGTGTCTTCGTAAGCTTTCAGCAGGTAAATGTCGAACACTTCTGCCTCATGGTCAAGACACAATCAGAGGCTGCTGATGTAGGCAACTCACTTGTCTGTTTTCTTCTGTCTTTTTCCATGGCTATATCTGCTGCCTCATCTTGATTTATAAGCAAAACTTGGAAAACCTACAAAATAAATGGTTTGTGGTTTATCTAGAAAAAATGCGGAAAATATTGCTGTTATTTTTGGTGAAGAAAATCAACTTTGTATAGTTTATTTCAATCTAAATAAAATGTGATTTTTGTTTAAGAAAATGAATCAGACAAAGGTTGGGTGTAATTGGACATGATTTAATAAACTGACCATGAAAAAGCTTATACAGAATTTCAGCTGTGAATTTTAACCCATACTTCTGCCAAGAATGCCATTTTTTAAGTGCTTTTTTTTGGGGGGGGATGCTGCTCAGGATAGTATTTGCCTAGTATGTGCAAGGCCCTGGGTTCAATCCCCAGCACCACACACACATACACACAAAAGTTTTAATTTTTATTGATTTATTTCATTTGTTTTCTGTGGTCCTGGAGATTGAACCCAGGGGTACTCTATCACTGAATGCTACTATACCACTGATCTACGTACCTCCGCAGTCCTGTTTATTTATGCATTTATTTTAGAGGAGAACTAGTTTATTTTGGCTTACAGTTTCAGAGGTTTCCTCCATGGTCAGCTGACTCTGTAGCCCTGGGCCTAAGATGAGGCTGACCATCATGGCAGAAAGAAGAGCAGCTTAGCACATGGCAACCAGGAAGGAGAGAGAGAGAGAGACAGACAGACAGACAGACACACATATTCTCCTCTCCAAGGAAAAAATACAAACCCCAAAGGCATGTGCCCAGTGACCTGCTTCCTCCAGCCACACCCTACCTGCCTACGTTACTGCCCAGTTAATCCACATGGGGGTTAATCCACTGGTTATGGTAGGGCTCTCATGACCTAATCATTTCACCTCTGAACATTCTTATTTTGTCCATACATGAACTTTGGGGGATATCTCTGGCCCCCAAAAGTTCATGCACATTTCACAATGCAAAATACATTTCGTCCATTTCCAAGAGTTCCCATGGTCTTAACCATGCCAAAAGTCCAAGTCACCTTGGTCCTAACAGTTCCACATTGCCAAAAGTCCAAGTCCAAAGTCTCATCCGAGACTCAAGACAAACTCATGGATGCTTCTTCCTGTAAAGACCAAAGCAAGTAGGGGCTGGAGTGATGGCTCAGTGGTTCCAGTGCTTCCTGGTGCACACGAAGATGCAAGTTTGAACCCCAACACCAGGTACACAATGAAGTGTTGGAGCAACGAAGCCATTTGAAAACCTAAATAAAATTGATTCTCTCTTTCTCTCACTGTCCCTCTCTTTAAAAAAAAAAATCAAAGTGAGTTATTTATATTCTGTATCCACATGGTTCTGGTTCTATAGGAATGCAAAATGCTGGAGTTAGGGGATCATGAAGGGCTCCACCAAGATTTCAAAGGAAGGCCTAAGAGGGCCAGGCAAGATGTGCTGGGGTTGGAGTTCCTGCAGCTGCCCTTGAGTGGGGACACACACACACACACACATATACATTCCATTCCACATGGGAGAAATAGGGGCATAGAAAGAAGGGATGGGACCAAAGCAAGACTGAAATACATCTGGGCAAACAAGTCCTGTAGATGCATGTCCAGCATCTGGGACACATGTCACCATGATGCTCTCTCCGAAGGGCTGGTGTTGTTCTGGTCCCATGGCCAAGATGGTTGCAGCCCATGTGACCTCTCTCGGCTTATTTCTGCTCAGTTCCCACAGTTTTCCTTGGTGGATGTCGCAAGTGACCGGCATCTCTTGATCTCAGGGCTGTCCACTGCAGCTTCAGCCTTCTTCCCACATGTTCATGTACTGCCCTCTCAAGGACAGCCTGCAGGGACTCCAACCCTGGCCTCCTAGGCCTTCCTTTGAAATCTTGGTGGAGCCCTCTGTGACCCCCTAGTCCAGCATCCTGAATTTCTGTAGAACCAGAACCATGCAGCTGATGCCAAGGTCTGCCACCACCTTGAACCAAGCCTCCTGGGACCATGGCAGCAGCAGCCTGACTGCCTGGGTGGCTGAGCATGGTAAAAAACTTACCAGGTCCCCCTGTGCAAACAGGATGCCCCCTATGACGTCTTCTCAAAGGAATTTTTTACTTTGATATCCTTGCGCCTGAGATGGGTGTAATCTTGCCAATTCCTGAAATGCTCACAAGCCACTTCTCCTAGTCTCTGTGCAAACGACTTAGCATCTTTTCAGTGGCTGTAATGTCTTTAAAATCACAACTTCCTAAGCCCTAGTTTTAATCCCACTTTTGTGCCAAATTGCACATTTTTCAAATATTTCTGCTTTGCTTTCTGCTCCTGATTATCAAAGTAAACTTGATTAAAATCCATGCCAACGTCTGAATGCTACGCCGCCTTACAATTTCCTCTGCCAGATTAATTAATCCATCACCTGTCAATTCAGCCTCACAAAAAGTCTTAGGCCATGGGCAAAATGTAGACAACTTTATTTTTACCGGAATATAACACAAATGGCCTCTAGTCCAATTTTCAAAAGAGTCCTCCTTCTCCTGTGAAATCTCATAAGCCAAGTCTTTAACATCCGCAGTCCTATCGATGTTCTGCTCTTCCAAGCTCCCATCAGAAATGCCCGCTAAGCTCCATTTTCAGCATTCTAAACTTTCCCAGCTTATCTCTCCAAACTTTCAAAATTCCTCACTCAAGGACCAGCTCCAGAGGCTTCAGCAATGACCCCTCTTCTCAGTACCAGTTTCTACTTTAGTTAGCTTTTTTGATGCTGTGATCAAAAGATCAGTCAAGAATGAAATAGAGGAATAGTTTATTTTGGCTCATGGTTTCAGAGCTTCAATCCATAGTTAGCTTACTCCTTAGCTCTGGGCCTGAACTGGAGAAGAACGTCATGGCAGAAAGGCACAGCAGAGGTGACGTGACAGCCAGAGTAGAGTTTTTTATTTTTTTATTTTTAATATTGAGACAGTGTCACCCAGGCTGTCTTTGAACTTGAACTTCCAGTCCTCCTGCATGTAGCACATTGAGCCATGAATCTTGACATTGCTGACACAAGACCCAGATAACTTTTCAGTTCCACTTCAAAGAATCAGATCACTAACAGACTTTTTATTTTTATTTTTATTTTTTTTTTTGCGGTCAAAGCAAGTTTATTCGGTGAATGCTGATGGCAAACATCATCCATGAGAGACCAGATGGGGAAAAGTGTTTTGACAAGGGAATCTAGGAAACTTCCAGGGCCACAGACAATTGTCACTCAGGGCAAGGCACAGGCTCAGGGGATAGCAGGCATGTTCTCAGCCATTCAGCACCATCCGGACAAGCTCTTCATAGTTGATACAACCATTGCTGTCCTCATGCCCTGCCACCAACATCTCCACTTCTTCCTCTGTCATCTTCTCACCCAGTGTGACAATGACATGACGGATTTCAGCACCCATAACAGTACCATTCCCTTCCTTGTCAAACACCCAAAGACCTTCAACATAATCCTCATAGGTTCCCTGGTCCTTGTTCTTGGCCACAGTCTGCAGCATAGGCAAGAAGTGCTCAAAGTCCAGCACCTTTACATTCATCTCATCACTCTTGGGGTTCCCCAGGACCTTGAGGACCTCCGCGTTGGTGGGGTTCTGGCCCAGAGCCCTCATCACATCCCCACACTGGCTGTACAGGATCTTGCCATCACCTGTTCGGTCAAACAGCTGGAAGGCCTCCTTGAATTCTGCGGTCTGGTCCTCCGTGAAGTCACACATCTTGACTGCACAGCTCTGCGGGACCTTTTCCTGCAGTAATGGCCACTAACAGACTTTTTAATAATGATGTGCATTTATTAAAATTTCATTGTAAAAACAGTCGCTCACTAAGGAAGGAATACAAAATAGCAACAGAGGGAAAATGATCGTAGGCCCAGATTTACTTGTGGGTTTATTTTCTTCGGATTGAACCAAGTGTCTCCCACACGCCAGCCAAATGCTCTACCGCTGAGCCACCCCCAGACACTCAACGTTTTCTTCTGACATAATTTCAAATTTGTAGCTTGCCCAGCATGTGCAAGGGCCTGGGTTCAATCCTAAGCACCATGAAAAAAAAAAAAAAAAAAAAGGAAAAAAAGAAGGAGGGAAGTTGGGAGGGAGGAAGACAAAAAAGATACAGGGAAGTTGGAAGCATCGTTCAAGAGCTCCCATATACCCTCACCCACATTCAATGTGTTTGCATTTGTTCTCGTTAATCGCTATGCCCCTACACACATGTTTGTTGATTTTCTTATGAATCACTGGGAGAGTCAAAGGAATATTATGTCTTCAAGCTCGAAATACTTGGGTGTGAACTTCCTACAGTCAAGGACATTCTCTTTCAGCAGGATTATCAAAGTCAGGAAATTTAATATTAAAACATTATTATTGGTTGCCAGGCAAGGTGGCACATGCCTGTAATCCCAGCAGCTCAGGAGGCTGAGGCAGGAGGATTGCAAGTTCAAAGCCAGACTCAGCAATTTAGTGAGGCACTTAGAGAAACCCTGTCTCTCAAAATAATAAAATAAAATAAGTGGGGATGTGGCTCAGTGGTTTAGCATCCCTGGGTTGAATCCCCAGTACCAAAAACAAACAAACAACAAAAAACACTATTATTGGCTGAGGATGCACCTCAGTGTTAGAACACTTGCCTAGCATACATAACGCGCTGGGTTGGATCTCTAATACAGCAAAACAAACCCACAAACAAAAGCATTACTCCTGGGTAAACCACGTGATGGTGTGTGCCTGTAATCCTACCTACTTGGGAGGCTGAGGCAGGAGGATTGCTTGAGTCCAGGAGTTTGAGACCAGCCTGAGAAACATGGCAAAATTCCATGTATAAATAAATTAATTAATTTAAAAAATTAAAATAAGCTGGGCACAGTGATGCACATCTGTAATCCCAACTACCGGGAAAGCTGAGGCAGGAGGATCACAAATTCAAGCCAGCCTTAGCAACTTAGCAGGACCCTATTTCAAAATAAAAAATAAAAGGGCAGGGCATGCGGTTCATTGGCAGAGCGTTCTTGGGTTAGATCCCCAAGTAAAACCAAAAAACTCATTTTTTAATATAAAACATAAAACATTGCAGTGTCCTGTCCCTGGTCTGTTTTCACGTGTCGACAATTATTGGAATCGTTTTCCTTATGGGTGACATTTTCGGGATTTGGTCCAGGCCATCCCTCACATTCTGCGCTCTTGGCTCCAGGGCAGAACGCTGACCCTCTCTGACTTTCGTGAGCTTGGTGCTCTTTGAGGAATGCAGGCTGGTCATTTGCAGAAGACCCTTCACCTGGGGTTTGTCTGAGGTCCCCCCTCAGCTGTGCACTCCTGGCTGGACCCCACAGAAGTGATCTGTGTCCTTCTCCAGGTGCTGCCGGAGGCGGCACTCGACCTGGGTTTCCTGCCATGGTCAACGTCACCTTGAGCCCTTGGTCCATTTTTGAAATCAAAGCACCCCGGGGTGGGCCAACCTCTGTCCTTAATAGTAAACATTTCACAAGAGGAAGAGTTTTACAGCAGCCTGAGACTAAGGAAAAGTTTTATTATCAGGGCTAGGGACAGAACCCAGGACCTCAGGTATGCTAGGCAAATGCTCTTCCAGTGAGCTACACACCCAGCCCCCAAAACTGTGCTTTCAACCCTGCCCTGTCCCGCCCTGTCCCTGCGCTGGCTGGTTCTCCTCCCAGCTCTGGCACTGCCTCACCCCTCCCTGCGGTAGTTATAGGGTTGAGCCCAGGGTGTTCCCAGCTAGGATGTCTTCCTGTCCCCTTCGAGTTTATCACGAGCTCCGTGAAGCCAGGAATTTAGCTTATTGATACATCATTTCCCTTTATAGCTTAGTATAATAATATGACTATCGGCCGTTAGCACAGCTTCCTAAATACTTGTGAAAGGAAAGCCCTCTGGAAGCTCCTCACCAGAGAGGAGCCCAGCCCAGCCTGAGACTCGGAGATTGAGTCTATAGGACGTGATATGTAATTAGACATCCTGAGCACAAAGATGAGATGAGTGGGTGACTCGAGGGACTCTGGGCAAGTCCTCCTGGCACCTCCCCAAATCTCAGCACCTGCCCCACAGCCTCCACGAGCTGGCTGGACATTCTGTTCGAGTGCATTCCTTGGCTTAGACTGCAAGTCCTCCTGGGAAGAGAGGCATTAGCACCAGCAGTCCTGTGGACCTCGACACCAGTGGCTTCTCAGTCTGCTGCTGTGTGGCTACGTCGGAATACCTGAGACTGGTAAACCTATAGAGAAAAGAAATGTATCTCTCAAAGGTCAGAGGCTGAGGAATCCACATGTGCTGCGGGTCGTCTTGCTGCATCTGGTAGCAGGTGTGGCACAGCGAGACAGCAGCAGAAAGCATATTCAGAACTTCCTACTTCTTAGAAAGGCACTGATGCCAACATGGGGGCCCTACCCCATGACCGTATCTCACCCCAATTACCTTCCAAAGACCCCACCTCCAAAGACCATCATTGATGTATGAATATGGGGGTTATGAAATTTAAGGCACATGTTGAAACCATAGCAGATGTCTGTCTCCCTTTCCCAAGGGAAGGTTTGATAAAGTGTCCAAGGTACGACTTTCTCGGATACTACATGAAGGCACAGGCCTGTAATCCTAGTCACTTGGGAGGCTAAGGCAGGAGGATTGCAAGTTTGAGGCCAGCCTCAGCAACTTAGCAAGACCCTGTCTCAAAATAAAAAATAAAAATGGCTGGGGATGTACCTCAGTGGTTAAGCACTCCTGGGTTTAAATCCTAGTACCACACACACACACACACACACACACACACAACCCATAAAAAGGAAGAAATGTGGAAAACAGGAAGCCCCAGGATGCTAAAGACACATTTTACCCATTTTGTCATGTTTTTGGTCAGGCAGGGCCTGTTGGCTGCGGAGTCTGCTGGGTTTGGCGCGAGCTGCCTGTCCCCTGGCTCCGTCAGATGAACATGCTGGGCCCCCAATGCCTTGATCAGCTTTCTCTTACCTGGTCCCTTTGCTAGGGGAAGGCTGATTGTTCAGGACTGTGTCTTCCAGTGGCCCAGAGGGGCCCTGTGGCTTAGGACAAGGAACAAGGGGAGACGTTCAGTTCTTCCTGGCTCTATTAAAGGCACTGGGCTTGAAGGAATAAGGAAAACATTCAACTTGTGGATCAACAGGCTTCTGTGCTCACTGTTGTCCGGGACGTCCTTAGCCCTTGCTGCTGGCTGTGGTCATGGGTACAGTGTGGACATCACACACCACCGGGGAACTTAGAGTGCTGCTCCGGCCAGCAGGGCGAACGTCACCTTTGCGGTAACAGCGAGACAAACTCCACGTCTGATGTGGCTCCACGGTGCCCCAAAGACGTGCCAGAACTCCCTGTGAGCCCGGCTAATGTCCCCCAGCAGCTCATTGCTTATTAATATGCCACCCTTTCCCCATCTGAGAGAAAGGTGGCCGAGTCTACCCGTTCGTTTGAATCCAGGTGTCTCTGAGACCCTTTATGGGTGAAAGGGTCATGATTACTTCAGTGGGTGGGGGACTAGAGTTGGCCTGATCTTTTGCTTGTCTTTGCGATAAACACTGAGTCTTAAAGGGCAGACGAGCTCAGGGGAGGTTGATGTGTGTCACGGTTCAGAAGGACACACGGTCCTCGGGTGTGTCCGAGAGCCTGGGTTCTGAAGCCGCAGCACAGCACTCCGCTCCGAAGGCAGGCTGAGCGACTGAGGGTCAGTGTGGGAGCTGGGAAGTCCCCCAGGGCCAGGCAGGGGGCAGAAGGGGACTAGGGTCCACCTTGCTGCTCCCTGGAAGGGTGGGGGCCTTGATGATGTCTCTCCCAGCTTTCTCTTCCTCAGTTTCCCTGGGTGGAAAGTGGGCTTGTGAAATGACCATGGTCAGGACTCTGAGTGTCCCTGAGAGTTGCCACCGAGGAAGGCGTGACCTGCCAAACCTCACCCTGTATTCTGCCAGGGGTTGCCTGTGTGCTGGGCACCACTATAGCAAACTGGCCCTGCCACAGGCCCGGCACCACCCAGCCTGGAGTGCCCTCCCCAGACTGTATGCTCACCCTGGAGATGAGTCCCGGGTCCGGGGCCCAGCCCCACCCTGCCTGCCTCCGATGCATAAAATGCCTTTGGAATAGCCCGGACCTTGTTATTTGGGAATCTCTTGGTGAGGTCTCCAATCAGCCTTCATCACCACTCAGGAATCTAATTCAAAAATTCAGACTTCAGTGTCTGCCAAGGGGTGGGTTTGGCCACAACAGGAAAACAGGAAAAGGCTTTGAAGTTAATAAAGCTGGAAGAAAACAGCTTTTATATTGGCAATCCAGTTTCAAAGCCCCGCTCCCAGCTGCCTCCAGGTCAGGGAAGCTGCGTCTGGAAGGGGGCAAGGGCTCTCTTCGTCTGGAGCAGCCTGGTGAAGTTTTCTGGAGACAGGCACAGGGGAGTTTCTGGGAGAAGTTGTTGGAGCAATTAACTGCCTTAGCAGACCCAGGGAGCCTGGCCCCATGTCAGTGGCTGGCACCGTGGGCAGGGAGCTACCATACAGGTCATTTGTTCAGTGGACAAACGCTGTCACACACGGAGTGGCAGCAGGCAGCGTCCCGGGCTCCAGGGATGCAGCAGGTGCCTTTGTCTGAGCCCCTTCCAATATGAGGGGAGACAGATATAAGTGCAGAAATGGAAGAGGCGAGCAGAGGTTGTGCTGTGTCACACAGTCTAGAGTGGCAGTCTTGCGGAGGGGAGGGCAGCAGGGTCCTCCAGGGAATGTTCCAGGGCATTCATTTCGGATGCTCTTTCCAGGGCTGTGCCCACTTCCACCATCCTCAAGGGTCTTCTCCACTCTAGAAAGACCAGTCTCTCGGCCATGCTTAACCCCAGGACTGTGCATTGCTTAGCACATGCAAAGCCCTGAGGGACAGCTGGAAATGTTGGCGAATGCTATTCATTTGTGTGTGCGTGCATGTGTGTATGTGTGTGTGTGTGTGTGTGTTTCCGGGGATCAAACTCAGGGCCCTGCTGGGCAAGCACTCTGCCACTGAGCTACACCCCTGCCCCATAGGCAGCAGATTGCAGATGGGTTGTGTGTATATCCCCAGGGACTCATCTGTTGAAATTTAATACCTGGTGAGGCATGAAGAGGGTGGACCTGGAATCCAACCGTGTATTTAGAGCTGGAGTCTTTTTTTTTTTTTTTTTTTTTTTTTTTAGAAAAGAGAGAGGGACAGTGAGAGAGAGAAAGAAACAACTTTATTTAGTTTTTCACATGGCCTTAGTTGCTCCAACACTTAGTTGTGTACGTGGTGCTGGGGTTTGAACCCGGGTCCTTGTGCTTGCCAGGCAAGCGCTGAAACCGCTGAGCCACCCCTCCAGCCCCTAGAGCTGGAGTCTTTGCGTGGTGAATGGGTCATGAGATAAAATCATCATGGCAGAGCCCCTGTGATCAAATCCTGGTGGCTTTATAAGAAGGAGAGACCAGAAGATGCGTGCACACACACACACAGAGGAATGTGAGCACTTCCCATCTCTCACCACATAGCACCCTGGGACTCTGCCAGTAAGAAGGACATCACCAGATGTGGCCCCTTGACCTTGGATCTCCAAAATCGTGACACCCAGCCTGCACCATTGTGCTATTGGCCACAGAAAATGGGCTGAGATGGCCCATGTGTGCAGCCTCCCTTACACCAAGTCACCTCTGCCCGAGGAGACCTTTAAGTCTTTTCCAGGTGCTTGGCTGTTTCTCCTATTGTGAAGTTGAGCCCTGAATTGGGATATTTTGACCCATGTTGGGTTATTCTGAATTCAGATGGTGAGACTAGTGTCAGTGTTAGCTTTATGATTTTCTGGACCCTGGCTCTGTACCAGGATGCACTGCTGCCGAGGGGAGCCCTGGGTAGCCAGAGCACAGGAGACAAGATTCTGGGGAGGCCACAGAACCTTACTTCCAACCGGACACAAACTCACCCCCGTCCCATCTGTCCATCCATGTTAGAATTTGCAAGGAGGTCTGACAACGTGTTATGCTGGACAGGAAAGAAAGTTCAACTCTGAAAACAAGGGCATCTGGTTCGGTGGATTAATTCGATAAAGCAGGGGAAAGCTCCGCCCATTGACTCAGAGCAAAATTTGCAGCTCTGCAAGTTTTTGTGAAAATAAACATAAAATAAATATAAGAGGATAGAATCAATCTATTTGAATGCATTGGCAAAGGTCTTTTGAAATGAGAACAGTCATGATGTTCCACCCAATTTTTGATTGTATCCAATTAGACAAAATGCCTCTAAGTGAAAGAAGAACTAGTGATTAGTAGTCACTCAATAATTCTTGGTCATGCCTTTGGGAGTGCTTTCCAGAAACTGGGAGTGGCTCAAATGGGTTGTTGATCCCATAATTTAGCTATTGTAAATTAGCAACGTATCTTTTTGAAAACCAAATGGTATCCGATTCTTTTGTTCCCCTCTAATAAAATAGAAAGAATATGCAATGCAATTGTCATCATTAAATTGTCATATAATGATTTATGGCCACATAATCTTTGATAAATATGTAACTTTATTCCAACTGAGTGAGAATAGCCGGTACCTCTCCTTTCTAATATTCTTCTTGTCTGACTTTAATATCAAAGCTTTGTTAGCCTTCTAGGATAAATTGGGGAGTGTTTCCTCCAATAATTCCTTCTTTCAGAGCTTGGGAGGGCTACCTGGGCTTGTCTCTGGGGTTGGTGTGTGCTTTCCAGTCAATGCTTTTCATTTGTTTTGTTTTAGTTTTTGGGGACAGGTTCCCACTCATTTGTTCAGATAGGACCCTAACTGGGCTCAAGCAAGCACATAGAGTGCACCTAGTTATTTATTTGGTGCTGGGGTTGAACCAAGACCCTGTACATGCTACGTGCACATTCTACCATTGAGCCACCACCAGGATTGGTGGAATTTTATCTACTTCTATTTTTTCCACTATCCTGAACATTGAACCCGGGGGTACTCCACCACTGAGTTTCACCCCCAGCCCTTTGTATTTTGAGATAGGGTCTTGTTTATTTGGGTACTCTCTCTCTCTCTCTCTTTTTAATTTTATTGAGGAGTTGTGATGCTATTATATCATAAATGCATATGTAGTGACAATATGATATTCCCCTAATCCTGATCCAGAATCACCCCTACATCACCCTCACTGCAGTTTCTTTACTCTTCTATATTTCTCCCCTATAACAGATATAAATGTCTCTATATATACACACATACACATATATATGTATACACACACACACACACACACACACATATGATTGTGCATTTTCCGGAATTTAATGATTGCATAAGTATTATTTGGCTTCTCAGGGGAGTAAAGAGTAAGCTACGTTATTAATTCCCCTCCCTAGATCCTGCCTTATCATCCCTCCCTCTCCCCTCCCTCCCTTCTCTTCCCTTTCCCACTACATATCTATGTTTCTCCTAGATTATGTGTTGCTTCAACTTTGGTGAGTCTAGTACATGAGCTTGATTATTTTCACCCAAGCCTTGGTTTAGCTCCAGCCTCCACACATGAGGGAAAACATTCAACACTTGACTCTCGGGGTTTGGCTAATTTTGTTCAGCATGATTTCTTCCATTGCCATCCATTTACCTTCAAAGGCCATGATATCGTTGTTTCTACTAGCTGAGTAGAACTCCATTGTGCGTATGTGTGTGTATGTGTGTGTGTGTGTGTGTGTGTGTGTGTACATAGATATACCAGAGCTTTTGGACCCATTCATCTAGTGAGGGGTGTCTGGGTTGATTCCATAATTTAGCTATTGTAAACTAAGCTGCTATGCAAATTGATTTTTATTGTGTCGCCGTAATGTGCTGATTCTAATTCCTCTTGAAAAATACCCAAAAGAAGGATAGCTGGGTCATAGGGTGGATCCATCCCTAATCTTTTGAGGAGTCTCCACCCTGCTTTCCAGAGCAGCTGGACCAGTCTGCAGTTCCGCCAATAGTGTGCTAGTGTTCCAGCATCTGTTAGTGTTTATATTCTTCACCTTTGCCTATCTTACTCGAGTGAGGTGAAATCTTAACATAGTTTTGATTTGCATTTCTCTGATTGCCAGGGATTTAGAACACCTTCTCATGTGTTTATCGGCTTGCTCAATTTCCTCTGTTGAGAAGTTTCTGCTTAACTCTCTGTCTCATTTATTGATTGGACTGTTTGTGTTTTTGATATTAAATTTTTTGAGTTCTTTGTGCAGTTTGGATATTAGTCCCCTGTAGGAGAAATCATAGGCCATGATTATCTTCCCTTCTGTGGGTTCTTTCTTGACAGTTCTTACCACTTCCTTGGCTGAGCAAATTTTTTAGTTTAGTTGCATCTCATTCATTGATTCTTGACTTTAATTCTTTTGCTCTGGGAGTCTTGTTGAGAGAGTCATTGCCTACTCCCATGTGCTGCAGTGTTGCTGCAGTTGGTCGCTGGTTGAATTCC
>PVKS010024363.1:0-31171 GCA_004027875.1 Aplodontia rufa
TGTATATGTCTGCACATTCTTACACTGTGATCGTTTCCCATTTATTCCTACTGTAGGAGCTCTTTAAGATTCTCACTAAGATACAAAAAATGAAGCCCTCCCAATTGTTGGCCATGTATATTTTGAAAACTGCTTGACAGACAAAACAATATGTTTATGTTGGGAGCTTCAACTTCCAGCAGCTAACTTAATTCCCAGGTTACACACACAATTTAGTTAATTATTGATCCACATTGAAACACTAGTTTTTTCCAGACTCTATAAATGATCTGTCATTTTGGAGTCATTGTGCCATTGGAAAATGACCATTCTTTATAGGTGGGTAATAGATAATGTCACTGGTAAGAGTATTCTCCAGAGATTGCAAATCTTAATAGGGCTTGATGCAATTCAATTTCCTTACACTCCCAAATGAACTTTCTTCTGACAAGCAACTTGGGGCTTGGTATTCTTAAGAGTCTCTATGTTGTAATGAGAAAAGCCTGGTTATACATTTACATACACAGTACCTGAACACACTGTGTAGCAATTCCAAAGTTTGTAGATGGACTTCGTTTCCAGAGTTGAGCCTTACTTCAGAAACTCTCTCTGATTCTCAGTGTGACTAGAAAAGGAAAGCCTCAGTGTATTTGGCAGTGGGAAGAGAACTTCCTTAAAGGGAACATAAATAGTTGGCATAGGCAACGTCAACTTTCAGCAGCTAACTTAATATTCAAGACATTGCATTTAGTTCATGGTTGAAATAAACTGAAGATCTCACTCTTTCTGACCTTGGATAAAAGTTGCTAGTTTGGAGACACACCAGCCCTTTGAAATCAGCTATCCTTGTAATCAACAGAGATCTTTGCTAGGATGTTTCTCCAGAAGATTTTCTACTTAGATTTCAATGGGGCTTGAGGACATGGAGTTCTCTCACTCACTAGTAAACATTTTCCCTAGAGCTCCTTGGGTCATTGACCTTCTAAGACTCACTATGTTGAAGTGGTGTTGGGCACACGGTGATTGACAGGAGGGCTGCAAGTAGAATTTTTTCATGAAACAGGATGACAATGTGGGCAGAAGCACCTTTCTGTGAGGTGGATGAACAGCAAAATTTTTGCCTAAATTCATTAGTAGGCAAACAAAGAAATTCAGAGTTGCAGAAAGGAGAATTGAATACAGTAAACAAAGAAGAAAAATCAAATAGGGACCTAACAGCACCCGTTGCAAGCAACACCACCCTGCATTTGGGCTGAAGAATTGGCACAGAGGGAGGGAACTTCACACACAAATAGAAGTAGGACAAACTGTCACAGAGATCTCTGATATGAGAAGGTTTACTGCTCCATGGAATAACCCAGAGACAGCATCAATGCACATAACTTAAGATTCCCTACAATGTGTTCATGGAGAGCTGAGGCAATCACCATCTTGAGTAGGCAGGAGGTCCAGGCAGGTGCTCCAAGAGCAGTGAGCTCAGATTGGAGACCAGCCCAGTGGCTGCACCATCAGACAGCTCATCACTTCAGGACCTCGGGGTCTGACTGACTGGCCAAGGTGCTGTGTGTGCCTGGTGTAGCATCACTACTAGTCCTGCAAATTGGGAGCAGAGGCTTCCACTCCTGACTTATGTGCTGTGGTCTGAGCTCACTTTTTGGACCCATCTTTGAAACACAAGCAATCTGAAGAACCTACACAGGATGATGGTAGCTGGCATTTTGACCCTGTGACTCTGGAGCATAGATCCCACCAGGTCATCAAAGGTGGACAGAGATCACTTTCAGCCTCATTGACCTAGGAACAGAAGTGGTTCACTGGTATCAATGCTCTCTTCTACTTTCAGGCCCCAGACCTGGGGACAACAGCTGAGTGAATCTTGATGGATCCTTTGGATGCTCTGCCCTGCCTAGTGACCTCAATCACTAGGGAAGACAAAAAAGATTAGCTATACCCTAAAATGAGGTATGGAAAAGAGCTAGGGTAGGCAGAGAGGAGAGTAGGCCACACTAATGTGAGATTTCTATGTAACAGGAAGACCAAAATGGAACAGAATAGAAAGAACACAGATGCAAGCATGTGCTAAAAAAATAAAAACAAAATAAACAAAAAATCTACTGTGTAATATCTGTGATGCTATTGCAGAAAATCAGAGGCTGGAACATCATCAAAAAGCAACAAACTGCAATGCAGTAGCCTTAACCAGACTGAACCAATCGGTGCCCTGAACCCTGGACACGGAATGCCTTACCCAAGTCTGGGCCAGGTGCTGACTTCCTTGAAACCACACATCCATACAGACCCAGAGAAATCAGCCACTCATGGGAAACCTTCTCCTGGGAATTCTACAATGAAGAAGCTCTGCTTTCTCTTACTTTAATAAATATTTTTACTTTGCTCTCATTCTTTGGGTACTTGTATCCAAAAGTTATTCATCAAATTTGCAAGACAAATAACCAACCTAACACTGAAGTCCATATTGCAAAATGACTCTAGTCCCAGTGTGTCAGGAAGCCGGTCTCATATGGGAAAGTTATTGCATACTGCCTTGCATCACATATGGGTAGAAACAGAAGTGGACTGCAATTGAGTCCTTATAAGATTACCTGAAGTGGGAAACCACTTCAGACCTCACTAAGAGGATATTTTCTCAACAACAAAAATAGCAAAAGAGCAGAAAACATGCTGTATAAAAGCTGAGAGACAGTCTAACTGCATATAGGAGTTTGGTTACCATTGCCTACCCATGCTCTTTTCCATATCTCCATATCTCCACATCCTTTCCAACCAGGAGACTCAGTCCTGTGAAAGACATGGGAAACAAGGTACTAGAGGAGCAACTCATGGAAAAATAGACAGGACCTGAAGGTGTTTTTCTAACTGCTCAGACATTTGTTAACCACAATTCATCACATCTGAGAAGGAAAGACACCCCCAGAAGATGACTTCTCTGCTCATCCAAGGCACCTATGGTCAATTGCCTGGCTTGCAACTGTTCCAGAGATTCTCTTATATCTTATCATGAGACAAGTCCCAGATGGGACATCTCAAGCAGGCATTTATTATTCCTCTTGACCTTCTCTATCCCCTCCTAACACCACACCAGATTCACTTTACTGTATCTACAGATTGTTCTCCCATTATCTGAGCTCCATCAGCAGGGTGATTGCTGCAAATTCAGCTGGAATGACCTTTGGGGCTCTGCTGGAGGCAGTCAGAATAGGAAAACTGACACTAGTATTGGTAAAGGGCTGAGTGCATTGTGGTCAAGCTTGAGATCCTAGAGGCCCCAGGGAAAGAACCAGTTTCCTAGAGCTCCCCACACCTCCATGTAGTTACCTCCAGTAACCCTGAGAGTTTTTCAGAATGAACAATTGAGAAATTTACTCTCATGTGTACAGCAGGGAGAGAAGAAATGGAAGCATTAGAATCTGTACAATATCACTCCCCATGACTTCCTCCCTCCTCCTAACTCCTACCCCTTTGTCTCTTTTCTCTATTGATCTGCCTTTAATTTCCATGAGACAGATCCATGCCCAATTTTGCGTGTTCAGCAGGGATGTTGATATGTAGTTTTCTTCCTTGATGTTTACCAATGTGTTTCTGGTATAAGCAGAAAACTGGCTTTATTGAATGAATGTGGAAGTATTCCAATTCTTTATATTTCAATGAACAATTTAAGAAGGATTGGCATTGACTCTTTAAAATGCGAGTAGAATTCAGCCTACAATGAATCAGGTCCTGAATTTTACTTTGTTGAGAAATTTTTTATTACTGTCTCTAGCTCATTACAATAATTGCTTTATTTGGATTCTATAGGTCATCATGATTTACTTTTGGTGCATCATATTTATCTAGAAATGTATCCATTTCACCTAGACTTTCAAAATTATAGTACATTTTAAAATAATCCTTAATGATCCTCTAGAATTCTGTGATATCTATGATGATTTCTCCTTTTTCATCTATTTTATTATTATTAATTTTTCCTCTTCTTCTCTGGATTACTGTGGCTAAGGCCTTATCTGTCTTGGAACCTTTTCCAAGTTAAAACTCTCTCATTTATACTTTGTATTTTTTTCTCAATTTCATTGATTTCAGCCTTGATCTTAATGATTTCTTTCCTTCTTCTGGTTTTGGAATTGGTTTGAATCTCCTTTTCTCAGTCTTGAGATGCATCATTAGGTTGTTGACTTGGGATCTTTCTGATTTTCTGATGTAGGCATTCATACCTGTAATCTTTCCCCTTAAAATTGCCTGCATAGTATGCCACAATTCTAGTATGGTGTATCATTTTATCATTAGAGTGCATGATTGTATCAATTTCTCTTAAAACCCATTCATCATTCAAGTGTGTATTGTTTAATATCCATGTGTTTACGTAATTTCTGTGGGTGTCTTTGCTCTTAACAGATGCAAGCAATTGTATCTGCTTTTTAATTTGCTAATTCATATATTTGGAGAATGTTCTACAAACCCTGAGAAAGGGTTTTGTTTGCTTAAATATTCTAGTTGTTTGTTAAATCAGTTTGATTTTTGATATTTGCTCTGTAAAGAACAGAGAGGCATTTCCTCTCTTGCCAAATGACCTGGTATCCTTGCTTTGTTCCCAATACCTTCTTGTTCCTCCCCTCCCCTGCTGAAAACTTCCCCTGGGCTCCCATCTTACCCAGAATGAAAGCCACAGACTTCAGCAGACAAGAAGCCCTGCATGATAAGCTCCCTCTTCTCTCATGGAACCCATCTTCCCTCTCCTCCATTCTGCTCTGGTATCATCAGCCTACTTCCTACTGTTCCTAACTCAAGATCTTTGCACACACAGATCCTTCTGCTAAGAACACCCTTCCTGCATATGCCTACATTGTCCCTTCCTCCAGCTCTCTTCTCAAATGCCCTCCCATGAAACATGGCATTCCTGACCACCACATCTGGTGAGACATTTCCATCTCTCTCCAGCCTTTATTTCACTAATGCCACTTACCAATTTTGAAATTTACCCATACCAGACTATTCTCAATGAAACTATGTAAGTAAGTACTTTTCTTCACTCACTTCTCAACTTGCATCTTATAGAACAGGGTCTGGACATAGAAAATGTTCAATAAATATTTATGGGAAAAGAATGGGAGGAAGAGAGTTTTTTTTAAAGATCCAGCAGAAACTATCCACCCTTTATTGCTCTCAGCTTAAACTTCTTGAATTATACCCTATAGAAAACCTTCCCTGCTCATAACTCTTCTATACCTCCCTGCTACCTGTTGAGCAAGTCCAAATGATGTAGCCTGGCTTTCACAGTCCTACACAGATGAATGGACCTGTCTCATCTCCTTCTCCTACTGTAACTAATGTCGCTCTCCCCTGGGTTCTGGAACAGGAAGCGGGGTAACGGCCTCGGCGAACCTTAGCTGTTCCCTGGGGGCCAGCAGGACACTGGGAACCAGGCGCCGGCAGGACAGAGCTGGGGACCGGGGAAGAGGAGTCGCTCCCCGCAGTGTTCCTGTGCGAGGACCAGGCAGAACGACCTAGCGAGCCGTCCTCCCAGGGGCCGAGTTAGGGCAGGGATGGGGAGAGGAGTCACTCCCCGCTGCACTCCAGAGCAAGGAATGGGCAGAATGACCCGGCGCTGGGCCATCCTCCGAGGGGCTGAGTTAGGAAGGGTTGGGGAGCCGGGTACAAGGGGGCAAACGCCGGCGGCTGGAACACGGGACCTGCATCTTCTCTGCTGCTGATCTGACATCTCTGCTGATCTCTCTGGTTCAATGCGTCTTCTCTGCTTTCTCCCTTCAGGACACGGCTGCATGCTTTCTTGCTTTTCTCTGGCTATAACTTCTTCTTTGGGTGCTTCTTCCTCTGGCTGCTTTTTCTTCTTTGGCTACTCCCTTTGACCGCTTTCTTTACCTGGCTAGCTGCCACTCTATTTATCCATTACAACAGCCAATAGGGTACAATGCAAACACCTTTCTCCAATTGTAACAAATGAGTGGCCAAATAGCTTAGTCATGCGGTCAGGCAATTTGCTAATTACAATCCAGCTGGACCCCTTGGAGTTGCTTACCACCAATTCTTCTACAAGTCAGCTGGGCCTCATGTTCCCAACATCTCCTCCTTTTTTATTTTTTCTGAGAGGAGGATAACAGGTGACTGTGTCTGCCTTAGGTTTTTCCATTCACACCTCCCCTTTCTTACCCATCATTGGAATAAGGCACAGCGTAAGGCACCCTTCCTGTCTTAGGTTGATAAGGGGGTTGAAAGGATTTACCCGACACTGACTACCAGCCCCTTGAGCTTGCATTGTTGACTTATGTTCATCAACTCTGAGGGCAGCATAAGCTTGCTCGATCCCTTCCATGCCTTTTCACCACAAGACCAATCACAAAGCACATAATAATGACACTGGCCACTATTCCCTAGGACTTACACATAGACCCAATGTCCACCAAAATGTCCATTTGTTCTTACAATAGATAAACTTCATGGTCAATAGTCCAGAGTACAGGTGTTGATCTATAGCTCCTTGTTTTGCGAAAACTTTTGCAGCTGGACGGAGCCAGAATTTCTTCCAATATCTTCCTGGTGGGTAATGTCCTGCTGGCGGGGGGTGAAAGAATTCCTCACACGGGGCACCACTATGTCACTCCCCCCTGGGTTCTGGAGCAGGGAGCGAGTGGAACGGCCTCGGCGAATCTTAGCCGTTACCCAGGGTCCAGCAGGACACTGGGAACAGGGCGCCGGCAGGACAGAGCTGGGGACCGGGGAAGAGGAGTCGCTCCCGGCAGTGTTCCTGTGCGAGGAGCGGGCAGAACGACCTAGCAAGCCTGGGGCAGTCCTCCGAGGGGCCTAGTTAGGAAAGGGATGGGGCAAGGAGTCACTCCCCGCTGCACTCCAGAGCGAGGAACGGGCAGAACGACCTGAACCTGGGCCGTTCACCTAGGGGCTGAGCTAGGAAGGGTTGGGGAGCCGGGTACAAGGGGGCGAAAGCCAGTGGCTGGAACACGGGACCTGCATCTTCTACCACTGCTGAACTCTCCGGTTCTGTGCGTCTTCTCTGCTTTCCTCCTTCAGGACACGGCTGTTTGTTTGCTTGCTTTTCTCTGGCTACTGCTTCTCCTTCGGCTACTTCTTCTTTGGCTGCTTCCTTCTTGGGCCGCTTGCTCTACCTGACTAGCTGCTACTCTATTTATCCATTACAACAGCCAATAGGGTACAATGCAAACACCTTTCTCCAATTGTAACAAATGAGTGGCCGAATAGCTTAGTCATGCAGTCAGGCAATTTGCTAATTACAAGCCAGCTAGACCCCTTAGAGTTGTTTCCCACCAATTTTTCTACAAGCCACATGGGCCTCATGTTCTCAACAACTACCCCCAAGCTGTTTTCCAGGGATACCTGAAGTTCAGAACTCCCTCTCAGAGCCCTCTGTATTCCAGGATCCAAGATCCTGGAAATGTGGTGCTTGAATCCTGACTGCTCCATGGACTGGCTGTGTGACTTCACAGCAGGCTGCTTAACATATCTGTGCCTTCAGTTCCTCATGTATTAAGGAAAGGAGATGATGGTTATCCTCTTAGTGTTGTGGGGAGGAGTGAAGGAAATTTGTGTTTGGAAGCATGGGGTGTGGTACCCAGCACAGCATGAACCTTCCATGAACTGGGAAGAATTAGGCAATTCTAACATTAGCACAAAATCTACCCTCCCCAATGGCTCAAGCCCACTTCACAAGTGAGACACCAATGCTGCTTCAAGAAGTTGCCTCCCCCTCTTCCTCTGAACCCCAAACATGCATATGAAACAATTTAAAAGAAGTGAGAATGAGTTACTCAAGAACAAGAGGTGCACATAAAACTAGCTGGAAGGGGCATGGTGGGTGTGGGGTACATTAGTGTCAGATGACCACAGCTTTTCCCATCTTAAAGGTACAGATTGTACATCTCTAATCCAAGAATCCAAAATCCAAACTTTTCTGATGCCAATGTGATGCCACAAGTAGAAACTTCCACACCCGATCTCCTGACAGCTCATTTCAAAATGCAGGTGTTCCAGGAATATTTTACAAAGTTGCCTGCAGGCAGTGGGGATAAGTGCAAAAGTGTACAAAAATTGCATGTGTAGATGTAGCTCCTATACCTACAAAATCTGATTTTTTGTATTCAAATACCACCAAAACTGAAAAACATTCAAAACACTATTTTCCCCAGCATTTCAGAAAAACAAGAGCATCTGCATTCTTGCTGGATTTCCCAAATTGATGATGATGACCTGGGGTTGGGGTTTCATGCAGTGCAGGATGTCCAGCAGCATCCTTGGCCTCTTCCTGCTGGATACTTTCAGCTCTGACAACCAAAATGTTTCTAGAGAGTGCCCTGGGGTAGGGTGGCCATATATAGCAACACATACTAATTGCTTTTCTGGAATTCAAATTCAATGGCGTGACTCGTATATTACCTGGCAACCCAGGTTTGGGGGAGGGCAAAGCTCTTCTCCTAGTTCTTTAAGAATAACTGATTCTATATCGCCTGAAAAATACCCAGGAGAGAAATAGCAGGATCATATGGTGGGCTCATCCCTAGTTTTTTGAGGATTCTCCACACTGCTTTCCAGAGGGTCTGTACCAGTCTGCCATTGAGAAAGGTGGTCTATCATCATGTGTTAAATCTGGATAAGATGTAATGTTATACTAGCTATTACATATTTAGAGATGTTATGGGAAGGGGAAGGGAGGAATAAGGGTGCGTAATTGGGGGGACATTCTTGGGGGTAAATTAATCTTCAGAATCCATATACATTTTATATTATTTTGTTAAAAACTTGTATGATTGTTCAACAAATACATTTCTCAAAAAATAAGAATTGTAAAACCATAAAAAAAGAATAACTGAGGAAGATTTATGGCAATGGAAGAAATCATGCTGAGTGAAGAGAGCCTAACCCAGACACTCAAGAGTTGAATGTTTTCCCTCATTTGTGGAGGACAGAACAAAACCCATGATTGGGTGGAAGGTTGTGAAACTAATGTATTAGATCAGCAAAGCCTAATCTTGGGGAACCATAGATTATGTGGGTGGAGAGAGAGAGTGAGGGGAGATGCCTGATGAAAGGGAAAGGGAGGGTGGATAGGCAGGGATCTAGGGAGACAATGAACTATGTAGCATATCCCGCCCTGAGATTCCAAAGAATTCATATGCAATCATTTAATTCTGGAAAATTCACAATCCAAATATTTATATTGTTTGTAGAGGTAAAATACACAAGAATCAAGAGACTGAAATAAAGGTGATGTGGTGTAATTTGAGTTTAAGAAAAATGCATATCATATTGTTATTTTGTATGCATTTATGATTGTAAAATAACTGAACTCGTTAATAAATTTTTAAAAAAAATAAAAATGACTATAAGTGTAAAAGAAAAAGAACAACTGGATTAGAGTAAAACTGCAGAGTTCAATGGTATCAGAGTGTTCCTCAAACCTTCCTGCTCCACTCATTAGCTGTGCACATGCTCTGAAGGCAATGCTTCCTTCTGAAGATGGGAAAACTGAGTCCCAAAGAAGGGCAGACTCCTGGGCAAGGTTTTGAAGGAGTTGGTGGATAGGTACACCACAGCAGAGCCCTGCCCCACAGATGCCTTGCTGACACTATCTTGCCTGCAGCTACCCTCCTAAACTGAACCAACCAGCCATTTGCTTACAAAATAACCACCATGCTGGCCCAAAAGTTCTACAGTCAAAATTCTGTTCTGACAACTCACAAGATGCACAGATGGTGCAATGGGGTGCCAGGCAATGAGAGTGTGCAACAAGAGGAGAGCAATATACACACACCACATGAAAAATGCACACACACATGAACATGCACACACACACACTAAATGAACATGCATACACACACAAAAAAAAATAACAGCCTTACTCATTTACACAAACTCAGACATCACACAATACAGACTCATACTCACAGTTACAGACTCATACTCACAAACAGTTGAACACACACAGATACACAGACACATAATACCTAGAAATATACTTGGATATCACCAGACAGATGCAGTTACATTCTCATACACACATATTCAGAACCACTCGTTCTTGACCACACAGCTATGTGTGCACACACACATTCACACACACATCTGAATGTTATCCTAGCCCCCTCAACTACAAAATCTCCACACCTGGGACCTGGGTAGTTGTTGACTGTGAATCCAGAAGATTGACTAAGCTCCAGGCTGGCCCAAGGGTGACTGAAAAGGCAGAGAGATAGCTCAAGCCTGTCTGATGTCACCCTCCTGTGTGTGGGGAGGTAAGGGTGAGGTGACCACTCCTGCTAAAAGAGCAGTCCATTGACCCTGACATGGGACCCTCAGGGAAGCGACCCTCTAGCTCCTGGAGGTGGCTACAAAGATTAAGAATGTGTGGGAACAGGCAGGAGTCTTTAAGTCCCCAAAATGTAACTCTCCCCTTCGTGAAAGAATGGTCCCCTCCCCCAACAGGCCTGCCTATCCACACGGGCTTCTCTCTCCTTTCAGACACCCCTCACTGAGACCCACACACCTGTTCCTTCACAAAACCGGATCCCACCCTGACACCTCAAGGTTATGTCCCCAGCTGGAAGATACTCACGCCCCTGCACACAATATAGACTCAAGCGGCTCCCTATTCCTCAAGCCCCACACCCCTCAAACTCAAGGGCCAGACCTCCAGCCCTGAGGAGGTACCTGACCACCCCAGCTGAGCCCACCTCCAATGCGGCCCAACCCACCGCCAGGTGTCAGCTATCCAGCAGCCTCCGTCCCCCCACCTAAGGCAGCTTCACCCTCCCAGAGGGCCACCCGGCACCTATCTCCTCCTTTAGGTTGTGCAGAAGCTTCTGCGGGGGTCTCCACCACTGGGGGCCAAGTTCGGACACCCAGGTGAGCACACGTTGGAGAGGTCAGTGTAGTCCTCCCTCTCGCCGCCTCCCGCCAGCACCTGCCCCACCCTCTAGGGCTGGAGCCAAGGCTCCCACAGGGTATGCTGGGCTCCAGTCTGGTCCTGGCCTGCTTGGGCAGCGGATTTTTGGTGGAGAGCAGAAAATGGCGCCCAGCAGCCACTTTAGTGGCAACCGCTTCTGAAGTTCTGGGCTGTTTTCTCTACTGCAGCTGCTTGGGGTGGGGCCAGCACCGGGAACTGGCCTACATCATGATGTCACATCTCAGTGGCCCCGCCCTCGAGAAGACACCAGTCACCAGACCCATAGGGGTAAATGAATGTTGATCCAAGAAAATAATGGCTCCTGAAGGCTCCTCCTGAACTTCCAAAATACTGCCAGGGTCCTACCCATGCCCAAAGCCCCTGTCCATCCCAGGAAGGGGACATGGAGGGGAAGCATTCTTTATAGAATGTCTTTTGTATGCTACGCACCAACAAGTGTCTGGGTATGGTGGATCTACTGGTGCCAATCCCTGAGGCTGTATTTGTGTTCTTAAGAACAGGGCTGCAGTGGTCACTCACAGATTATGACGCTCACCTGGCAAGCGTGGGAGTCTGTGGGTTGGAACCGCAGCATCTTGTGCACAACAAACTGTCGGAGCAACAAAAGCCACGTGAAAAAGTAAATTAAAAAAATGATTCTCTCTGTATCTCTCCCACTAACCCTCTCTCTTAAAAATAAAAAAATGATGGTGTTTATATTCTGATACAGGGTGCTCCACAGAGGCTCCACTACTCAATGAGGAGGGATGAGGCCATGGGGATTTCCAGAGGTAGAGAAGTTCAAGTAACAGAAACAGTAGGGGGCTGGAGTTCAGGGGTTATAGCACTTGCCCTGCATGCGTGAGTATACGGATTCAAACCCCAGCACCCATATACACAACTAAGCATCAGAGCAAGGAAAGCCATGTGAAAAAAAAATTCAATAAAAATGCATTCTCTCTGTCTCTCTTTCTCTCACTCACTGTCCTTCTCTCTAAAACAACAACAACAACAACAAAAGAAAAAGAAAACAGGAAGTGCAAAAGCTCTGAGGTAGGAGTGTGGCAATGAGGGTGATATAGAACCAGGAAAAATTCATTCTGAGTGGCTTGTAGGCGATGGCAGGTTTTTATGTAATAGTCCCAGAATGTCCACAAGTAAAAACTCTGATTTGTAGGAATTGGAGTATGATTGCATATTGAGAAAAAGATTCCTCTCCATTTCTTTTTCTGGTGAAAACATTCATGTGACCAAGGTGGATTCTTAGCTAAATGCTTGTTTTGTTTATTTTGGTTAAAGAATGCTTACATGAGTCTCTCCCAAGTGTGGATTGTGTGAAGATGGAATGTAATACAAACTTCTAATTTCTAAGGAAGTGGCTTCTCAGAAGATATCAGTTCATCTGAACTAACTAATTTATGTTGACAGTGCATCAACACAGGGTTCAAGTCTGTAGAGAACAGAATTGTACTCAACAAAATTGAAATATAATCCTGAAAAGCATTTTATATCAATAGTAATTACCTTCAGGGGTATGCCTGCTCACACTTAATTTCCAAGACGTTTAGTTAACTTTAGGACCCTCAATGTACAGGAAATTAGATTAATTAGTGGATACCACTTGAATACATGTGTCATTTGTATGCACCATAGAATATTAACATAGTGATATGCACACTATTCACATGCTATGAACTCTGTTCCTTGGATTATGCTACACATACGTTCTTCATTGCATGTAAAGAAGGCATAAAAGCAAAGTGTGCAGTCTTCAGGGCAAGTTTTTATGCTAAGGCACTGACCTCCGAGTTATCTTGTGACTGGGAAGTTGGATGTCCTAGTGGAATAGGAAGGTCACAGCTGCACTGGGATCAGAGGTTGCAAAAGACTGAGAGTGTGTGCAAAACTATATGATGTATTGCTGTCTGCTAGTAGGAAAAGAGTGTCATTTTATCTTTAATCAAAGAGTCTGGTGATCCAGAAAGTTAAAGAGGACCTGGAAAGTTGAAAACCTGCATGGGCAGAGACAGTTCAGTAGGTTTGCTTAAGAAATAATTTTTCCTGGGGTAAATCTAATTTTCAGCATCTATGTATACATTATATTATTTTGAGAGAAGCTTGTGTGATTGTTCAACAAATAAATTTCTTGAAAAAAAGAAAGTTTTGTCTTAGTTCATGATGATTAAAATAATGAGTCTCACAAGAAGAAATAACAGCCATTGTGGTTTTGGCTTTCAAGAATTTAGCTATAACATGAAAAGCAAAGCACTTGAATTCTCATTTGCTAAAATATTGCATGCACAGAGGACCATGACTGGCTCTCTTAAAGTGACAAAGCTGCTGTGGAAGTGCTCATCTAATGTGGAGGTGAGGAGGAGAAGCCATTTGTCACCCCCACCTAAAGGCACAGAAACCTGAGTCTCCTTGCCAGATGAGCTTCCTGTGTGTATGCTGCTTTCTTACATCTGTGGATAATTAAAGCAAACAAAAATAAAAAGTTCCTGACTCCTAAAAGAGCTGAGATTTCCTAAGGTTGTGCTACCTGCCGCTATGTTCCAGAGCATGGCTCTGGGGGATTAGCAGGAAGCCAATCTCCAGCCTGCAGATACTCACACTCCCCAGCTCTGGCACCTCACAAACTACAGACTATGCTCCCTGTCAATTCTTACAGTTTGGGATTTGGCCTCTCAAAGTCACACACAAAAATGGGAGAAAAAATGTAAATGAATGAATGAACAAATTTAAGATGTCTTTTTAAAATAACTGCTTTTAAACCTTACCAAAAAAAAAAAAAAAAAAAACACTGCTGGACACATTCTCATTGCATGTCCCACATTTCATGATGAGCTCACACTGTTGTAGAAGCCACAGGAGAATCATGACCTCAAAGTTTTTCTATCTTTACATCTTGAGTTGCTTTCCAGCAAATGTGTTATTCATCTGAATGTCTTTTGAAATTCCATACCTTATAGGAATGCACCTCCTATCTGCATTCTGCTTTTAACTAAAGGGAAATGCTGACTAACAGACAGGGTAGATGGAAAATCTGGGCCTGGTACAGAGTAGGTCAACATCAGATCCTCTGCAGAATGACAGTTCCATGCTCTCTGCCCATTGCTTCCTCATGAGATGGCCCATGGCTACAGACTATGAAGCCTTGTGGCGCCATGCACACAGCAGTCAGTCAGCATTAGAGGTGAGTCAGATTCCCAGAGCTTAAAACAGCCCAGAGTCAGATTAGTCTGTGTGGGCAGACTACCAAATCAGTACCCTGACAAGCAAGAGAGGGCTTTGTGGGAACCCAGGTAGTTTACCTGTCTGAACCATTGCCACTATCATTGACCCTTCAGGACTATGTAATGTGAAATGTAGGATTAAGGTAAAAGTAAATATTATGGATAGCAATAACCAGCTCTCTTACTCTCAGAGTGGAATTAGAATAAAGATAAGGTGTGCTACAAGAAAGTCATTGCACTGATTGGAATTGGACATATGAGTTCTGGTGTTTAGGGCATTTTGACATATGTCTCTAAAGGTATACATGTGTATGTATCACGTACAGAAATAAATGCATGGAATCACATGACACACAGAAAAAGACATGGAGGTGCACATGTGTGTGCACATCCATGGTTGTTTCATGGCTTGGTCCACTTAGAGAGCATGGAAGGCACTCAGTGACAGAACATGCATGCATTGTGGGTTCCTGGATTCCAAATGCCATTCTTCAGTACAAGGAGCAGGGATACTTTGTAAGCAACAGGTTCCACAGATGGGGCCTAGAAAGGACAGAAGAAACTTGGAACAGTATTACAGTTTGGATACTAGGTGTCCTAGAACAGTATTATGATTTGGATGATAGGTGTCCCCCAAGAGCTCATGTATGAAATAATGCAAGAACGCTTAAAGATGAAATGATTTGGTTATGAGAGCTTCAACTCAATCAGTGAAATACTGCCCCAACAGGGATTAATTGAGTGGTAAATGAAGGCAGGTATTGTGTGGATGGAGGAGATGGGTCACTGGGGAGTGTAAGTGGAGTCTCCTTGCTTCCTGATTCCAATGCTGTTAGCCATATTCCTCCACCACACTCTTCCACCATGATTTTCTGCCTCACCTACAGCACTGAGGAGTAGAGCCTTCTGTCCATGTACTGAGACCTCTGAAACCATGAGCTCAAATAAACTTTTCCTCCTCTAAACTTTTCTGGTGATGTCTTTTACGCACAGCAGCAGAAAAGCTGAATAAAGTAGAAAATGATACTGGCAGTGGTATCATTGTTATGAATCATCTGACCATGATACTCAGAAACTTTGTGAACTTTTTGAAAGTTGTGGGAGATGAGCCCTGCAAACTGGAAGAATCTTAGATTGGTATAAGTGCAGTTTAACAAGTGATTCTTTTGGGAGCTCAGCAAACCACAATACTGATATGACTGTGGACAATCAAGACAGGGTTCACAAGTGTTCAGAGGAAAGGAAGGACAATATAAGTAATTTGACTAAAGGCCATTTTTGCTATGTCTGGCTAATAAGCTGCCTGCATTTTACCCATCCTGAAACTTTGTGTGAGGCAATTTCAAAAGTGATGAATTTCTTAATATAGCAGAAGAAATTTCTTGGCAGCATAGTATTGGCAACTTTTAGATAAGTTTATTGTGATCATTAGGAACAGAAAGCAGAGAAGAATATTTAAAAACTTGGTCCTGAAAGGTTGTTGCCATTTATAAAGACATTATTACCATTAAAGGAATGTTTAAGACTTAGCCTATAGACAATGAGATGGCTTGAGAGCATCTCTGAAATTGGCAAGATCATACCAATCTCAAGCTCAAGAGAATCAAAATTACTTTGAGAAGAGTGTAGTGAGGCATGCTCCTTTCACAGGGCAGCCTCAGAAGTTGTTTTACAATGCTCAGCCAGACAGGCACTCAAAAGCCATAGCAGACATGGTCCCTGGAGGATTGGCTACTGCTCTAGAAGCCAAGAGATCTTGGTGACAATCATGTGTACTGGTTCTGCAGGGTTGAAGGATGTTGGAGTTTGGGGGAGGCTTCCACCAAGTTTTTGACAAAAGGGATGGGTTGCCAATTAAAATACCCCAGAGGCAGAGTCTCTGCAGGCATTCCTGAGAGGGTGAGAAGTGAAAATGTGCAGACAAAGCTGAAGTTGTAGTGGAGAACCCTCAGATTAAGAAATGAGTAATGTACCCAGGAATTTTACATAGCAATTAGAAACAATGATATTGCTGTCTTTGAAGGTAAATGGATGGCTATGGAAGAAATTATGCTGACTGAAATCAGCATAACCCAGAGAACAAAGGGTTGAATGTCTTTATTCATCTGTGGAGGCTGGAACTAGAACCTGGCCATTGGGGAAGGTGGTCTATTATCATGTTTTAAATCCAGATAGGATGTAATGTAGTACAACTTAATAAAATTATACAGATATTTTGGGAAGAGGAGGGGAGGGATAAGGATGGGTATTTGGGGGGGCACTCTGGGAGGTAAATCTAACCTTCAAAATCTATAAACATATTATATTATTTCATTGTGTGATTGTTCAGCGAATAAATTTATCAATAAAAATAGAATAATATAAAAAAAGAAAGAAATGAGTAATGTGGGCTGTCAGCCCAGTGAAGCTGCAGGGATAAATTAGAGGCAAGCCAAGAGGAAGGACATGTGGGCTTTAACTGACAAACATACATATTGGAGCTACGCAAGCTATTTGAACAGAAAATTCATCATGAGGCCATGTTCTCCAGATGCTGAATGTGTAAGTACAGGACAAGTTAGCCCAGCTGAAATTTGATGTTCCTTTGGTCCAATCCCTTCTTTCTATGCCTCTGTCTTTGTGAATGGAAATCTTTACTTTGTACCTTTATATAATGGATACATGTACCTTGATTTGATCTTTCCAATAGGTGCATGCTGAGAGTTTGCATTAAGTTTCAAAAGAGACTGTGAGTGTGTACCTTTGGATTTGCTGAGACTCCTGGGGACTCATGGGGATTCATGGAATTGGACTAAATGTGCTTCTCATTGTGAGATGAATATGAGCTTTTTGGGGCCAGGAGGAATGCTATGGATTGAATACTAGATGTTCCCCAAATAGAAGTTGACTTAAGTGCAAAGAAGAATTTAGGGTACTTCCAGGCTGTGGCTGACCTGGGGTGCACTTTAACTGTGGCTTGGAGGAGTGAGAGGTGACTCTGTGAGGTTTCCTTGCCCTACACCTGCACCAGTTCAGCTACAGTGTGGGGGAGAAAACCACCCAATGACTGGCCTCTCTCAAATTTATCATACAGATCTCAAAATGTTCCCAGCATTGCTTTGAAGATCAGCATGATTCTCCCTCCACTTCCCTCAAATGCTCAACTTATTTGAAGCACAAAGAATGCTTTCTCTGGATTCTGTCTTCTAACCAAACCCAGTCACTTCTGATCTCCTAATCTTTACTCTGGTCCACTGTATATGTTTTAGCTCTAATCATCACATTTGTGAACTTCAATACCAAGTGAGCAGTGCTAGTAACACTTTGGCAGCAGGTCCCCACAGCTCCAGTCTCCAGGGCTGTAAAATGGACCTGATGGCACCAGCAGCCTCATCACCATTCAAGGGCCCCAGCTCCAGACTCTGGCACCAACTTGACTCATTTCAACAATTCCATGTACCATGATGTCCAATGTGATGCCGTCATCACTTTACCCCACTGTGGCCCTCCTCTGATCTGCATTTCCAGTTATCACTCCAGTCACTTCCTTGTACACTGCTTCCCTGTGTGTTCATTCTCTCTCTCTCTCTCTCTCTCTCTCTCTCTCTCCTCTCTCTCTCATATTCATTCTCTCCCCTGGCTTTGATCTCTACCTTCTCTAGTAATGCACTGCTCTCACAAAACCCAATCTCTCATACAGCTATCTTCTCATTGACTGTATACGAAGAGCTGGTTTTATTTCAACAGGGTAAACTTCCCCATCTACCTACCTTCTCCAGTTAATTCCTCCTCCCAAATTCTGAGAAAGACAGGTCATACCTAATTTTAAAGTAGGCACTTAATAATTGTTGAATTGGTGGATGAATGGATGCATGGATGTGGATGGATGGTTGGAGGGTGAATTTATGGGTAGAAGTAGAGATGGTATATGAATTAGGACTGGATACATGGGTGGATGGTTGGGCTGGTAGATGGTTGGGTTGATGTATGGTTGGTTGGATGGATGGATGAATGGAGGGAAGGACGGAAGGCAGGATGACAGATGGACAGCAGTCCTCCACGTCATTATGTATCTTTTCCCCATGTTCTGTCCTGATAGTTAAGGAGCTTCAAGCTCACATGCTGTATTGAAGAAGAGTGTTGAGCATTTTGTGTTGGAGTGTCATTTCTCCTTGTGGTTCTCTCCAAGATACCTGAGGTCACTGGTCCTGTCTGCCTAAGTATGGTAATGCCTGGCACAGCCTTGGTCAGGTAGTCTTCCCTGGGGTGCTGTAGGGGGCAGTGAGTAAGGGCAGTCACATCCCACAGCAGATAGGATTTGGCACAAATAGTTCTGAGGTAAGTAGAAGGAGGGGATCCAAGAGACCAGGTGGCAGAAGCAGCAAATGGGTGGCTGCTGTCACTACAAATAGTTTTGCAGAAGCATTTATGTAATTATTCCTTGCATACATTTTCTTCTTAATGTAAAGCCCATATGGCTTTCCTTCACATGTCATTTTAGGTAATTTTTGTCACAGAATATCCATAATTGAAAAAAAGCCCTAATTTTGTCGAAGGTTATATATATATATATATACATATATATTTACATGTTATATGTTTCTAATATGTATATATATATACATATTAGAAAGAAGGGACAGTGAGAGAGAAAGAGAGAAGAAATTTTTATTTAGTTTGTCATGTGACTTCTGTTTCTCTGAGATTTCGCTGTGTATGTGGTTCTGGAGTTTGAATTCACATAGCAGCGCATACCAGGCAGGCACTGCAAACTCTGAGCCACCACTCCAGCCCAAGTCACATATTTTTTTTTAATAATTGTAAAATTAATACTAGAGCCATTATTCTTTTTCTCTCTTTTAGATAAATCCCTCTCTTTCCCCAGTCTACTCTTCCATAGCACTTAGGATACAGGTGTTCATTGTGAAAACTTTGCATGTATTTGGAGGGCACATATCAAAGGGTTCTTTTCTATTTTTTAAGGGAGAATGTGAGAGATACAAAAAGAGAATTAAGTTTGGGGTTTTTTTTCATCTTTTTTTTTCTGCGGTTGTATGTGGTGTTAGTCCTTGTGCATGAAAGGCAAGCACTATAGAACTGAGCCACATCTCCAGCCCTGGCTTTCTGATTTCTGAGATGGTGTTTCTGAACTAAGGAAATATGGCTGTAAAGGCTATTTTGTTCCTGGATCTAAAATGGATTTTCTTGATGGCTACATATACACCCATGTTTTCAGATTAATGTGTGATTTTTTAATACAATGTTCACATTTATATGTCTGAACTCTGAACTCACTAACAGTTTTAACATTTTAAAATTTAATATCTATTCCCAATGGGATATTTGAACAAGTATAGCATTGTTATTTAACACACACACAACTTTTGAGGGCACTGGTCAAAGGTTTCCTTTTTCCAAGATTTCTTCTTGCTTGCATTTATCTTTTCTGGAAGATCAGTCTTGGTGTCTTCCTGGTGTTACATCAACACATGCTACAGGTTTGATCAAGGTGACTTATCATATGCTGGTGGTGTGAATGGTGTGACATTGGCAGCACAGGAAGCAGCATGGGGTGCATGACCACTCCAACTGGAGAGTCCACAGAGCTTTTCTTCTGACAAATTTAATTCTGCACAAATCAACTCAGAAAGATCCTGAAGACCGGCAATGTGGAACATGTCCAAGTGTGCATGCATATGTGCACAGGAAAATGTATGTGATTGTGCTTTTCCTAAGTCCTTGTGGGAAGAAGATAGGATGCACACACATTCTTGTGTATGCATACATGTCATGAGAAAGCCACATTCAATATTTACACATAAACTGTAGTTTTTCTTCCAATAAATGGTCTAGAGTAGCCTCACTCTGTCTCTGGGGATGCAGCCACATGGAAGTGCTGGAGAAAACAAAACAAAACAAAAACAAACATAAGAAAAAAAATCCCTGTCTCATGCACCTGCACCCTGGGCCTGTGAATAGTATTGCAGACTTGACAACAGATCCAACAGCTTCCTACACAAGGACTCATTTCTACACTTGCTACTGGAAAGGGGATGGGGAGTGTCAGGCTGTTGTTTTACAGAAGGTGGCTGGAGAGAAGAGTAGGGCATCAGCAAAGGGCAGGGAAAAGAACTGGACTCTAAGCTGAGAGCCTGTGAGAGGATTCTAGAGGGAGCCAGGAAGGCAACAGCTTGGAGAGTTGGTGGTCAGGCCTTAAGTGGTTCCCAAGTTAAAAGCCTGAGACCTCAGGAAACAGAGAAACATGCATGATAATAAATTCTGCACAGGGTGTTCTCTCTGTGGTAAAGGATCTTCCCATTAATCTTGTAAGTTAGATGAGCACAGCTCAGAGATTAACTTTCCCAGAGGAAGTCAGAAACCATAGCCAACCTCTGTGAAAGCCAACCTTTGTACAGCTCATGTAGACACCTTGGCAAAGATTTCATTGACAGAAGACAGTTGAGCTAGTTTGAAGTTATATTGTTACCATAATTAGGGGCAGGTTCCTGAAACTCCTTCCCTAGCCTCCATCAAAACTCACTAAAAACAATGGAAGAAATCATGCTGAGTGAACTTAGTCAATCCCAGAGAGTGAAGGGTCAATTGTTTTCCCTCATTTGTGGAGGCTAGAGCTAAACCCAAGCATGGGTGAAATGGTAGCCACACTCATGTATTAGACCCATCAAAGGCACAGCTATACATAATCTTGCAAAACCTTAGACATGTAGGTGAGGGAGGAGGGATGTGAGAGATGGGATTTTTGAGAGGGAGAGGAAATTGGGATCCAGGGAGAGAATCAACAATGTAGCATACTCTTTTTCCCCCTGAGAAATCAAATAATACTTATGCAATCATTTAATTACCTACTTAATTCTGGAAAATTTATAATCAGATATAGATAGATAAACAGACATATCTCTTATGGGGCATAATATAGAATAATCAAGAGACTGGGGTGTGGGCAATGTGGGGGTAATCATGGTTTAAGATCAATATGTATCATATTGTTATTTTATATGCATTTGATTGTACAAGAACTCAACATTTTTTATAAACAGAGAGGTACAGTGAGGGAGAGAGAGAGAGGGAGACAGAATCAATTTTTATTTAGTTTCTCAGGCAGATTTAATTGCTCAGATACTCAGTTGTGTATGTAGTGCTGGGGTTTGAACTCATGTATTCACACATGCCAGCCAAGTGCTGTAACTGCTGAGCCACTGCTCCAGCCCCACAACTAAACTTCTTAATTAAAAAAAAAAACAATGGAAGCATTCACAATTGCTGGTAATGAATAGTGAACAGCTTCAAAGAAAAATAACTGAAACACTATGTGCAGCCACTTAAAATTTCAAGCAGCAAACTTATTTCTCAATGTCCACATAGTGTTAGGTTCCTCACTGTATATCTAATTATCACTAGTTATCTTGGGACCATGGAAGCAATTGTCAATTATGAAAATGTGCTCTTTTTAAAGGGCTTTTCTTTGCAGGTGGGATAGGTGAGTGCTAGAGCTTTTCCACAGAAGGTTAGCCACTGGATTTTTTATTATTATTCATTTAAAATATTGTTGTATATTTGAGGGAATCATTGTTATATATTCATGCATACATGGATATTGACATAGTAAGTTAAGGCTGATCCTAGTCCAGGATCTTCCCTACTTCATCCATTCGCTGATCTCATGTGTCCTCTATAATACCCCAATGCTATAATTGGAAAACAGCATAGACATATATATTAATTTTTGAAATTTCTAACTTTCTCTGCCTGCCTGTGTATAGTTTGGCTTCTTCTGGGAGTCAAGTGTTCCCAGTTGTATTGATAAACCCTCTTATCCCACCTTCCCCTCCCTGCTTCCCTCCCTTTTTCCCCCCTCCATCATAGTATGGTTCTCCCAGATTATGTGAAATTTCAACTTTGTTATATGTATTTCTTAAACATAGCTGGCTTTCATCCATTATTAGGTTTTACTCTAGCTTCCACATATGATAAAATACATTCAGTCTTTAAGTCTCTGTTTGGGAAATTTTACTCCACCACTGTTTTTTTAAATTATTATTCATTCAACATAGTCTTATATATTAGAGGGAATCCTCATTACACATTCATGAACATATGGATATTGACAAAGTAAGTTAAGGCTGATCCTAGTCCATGGTCTCTGCCCTTTGACCACTCCCTGTTTCCATTTTTCACCTTCTTTACCCCAATGTTATTTGGGCTTCTCATGGGAGTTGAGGGTTCCCAGCTGCATTGATAACTCTTCTACTCCCTCCATTCAGTTGCAAAAGTAACCCTCTTAAACCCTCCCTCCCTTCCCTGTCCCATCCCTTCTACCATCCCAGCATCCTAGACATGGTTCCCACTGCTTATGTAAAAATTTACCTATGTCAAGGTTATTATTTAGCTTAGCTAACTTTCAATCTCTCTTAAACTGTATTCTAGCTTCCACATATGAGAGATAACATTTGGCCCTTAAGTCTCTGTGTTTGGGATATTTCACTTGGCATAATATTTTTCATCTCTATCCATTTTGCTGCAAATACCATGATATCATTCTAATAGCAGAGTAGAACTCCATTGTGTGTGTATATATATCACACAGGTTTTTGAATCCACTCATCCAGTGAGCTGCATCTGGGTTGGTTCCATAGGTTAGCTATTGTAAATTGAGCTGCTATAAACATCGATGTACCAGGATCTTTGTAATATGCCAATTTGTGCACTTGGGGAAAATATCCCAGAGTGGGATAGCTGGGTCATAAGGTGGTCCCAACCCTAGTTTTTTAAGGAGTCTCCAACACTATTTTCCAGAGTGGCTGTACAAGCTTGTAGTCCCACCAACAGTGTGATAGTGTTCCTTTCTTCCCACAATGCCTTCAGCATCTGTTATTATTCACAATCTTGATTTTTGTCACTCTGACAGGAGTGAGGTGGAATCTCAGTGAAGTTTTGATTTGCATTTCTCCTATCACTAGTGATGTAGAACATTTGCTCATATATTTATGGGCTTTCTGGATTACCTCCATAAGAAATTTCTCTTCAGTTCCCTATCCCATTTACTGATTAGAATATTCGTGATTTTGGTGTTCATTTTTTGTGTGTTCTTTCTATATTCTGGATATTAGCCAATGAGGGATCTCTTGAGGGATTTCTCTTTGAAGGGAAGAATGTGAAAAATTAAACAGTGTGGGCAGAGAAAGATCTGGAGTAGAAGTAGTAAGCCTGGAGTGGAGAACTTGATGTAGTTAACCTCAGACTATTTCCCATTGGGTTGGAGAGTGTTTAAGATCTCTGAGAATTTGGGAGTTGAATGTGCCATATTATGCCAGTGACTTATTTTCCAGCCTGTACTGGGTGTTCATTGGATGCTTAACAACCTTTTCTTGGAGAAATTTAAGGAAGAATTTAATTGCATATGACCTAATGATTCAGGGCAGATCAGATTGTGATTGGAAAACCCTATTGTCTTGTAAGTCACCTTTCCACAGTCAAAGCAGTTAAGAAGGCTACTAGGAGCACTAAAAATGCAGTGGAGATGTCAAATATTTTGAAGAATAACAAGGGATGATGAAAAGGGAGTTGAAGGGGAAATGTTGGAACTGAGAAAAGGCAACATACATTCCAACTGTTTTAAATGTCACCGCATATACTATAGCCATGCATATAAAAAGTTCTTCATAGGTATAAGAATTATGCCACTGTCTTTGGGATTTTTAAGGACTATATAGGACCCAGAAGAAAGGCAAGGGATAAGGGAATGGAAGGAGGGAGTTAGAGGAGTGTGTGAGGGGATATTGAAAAAATTATCTTGCTGATTTGTGTGCATCTAGGAATGTGTGCCTTCTAATCCTATCATTATGTAAAAGTATAATGCACTAATAAAATATGTATAAAAATTAAAAAATAAATAAAATTTTAAAAAAGGAAAATAAAAAGAAGGAAATAGGGAGAACCCCTGGAGTTCTGCAAGGTTTCAACATGTGAATAAAGGTGCTTTAGGACCTTCCTTATAAACCAATCACTAAAATATGTTCCTCTTTCAATGGCTGAAGTTTAATTTGGAAGGAAATGGGATGTTTGGGTAGAATGAGCAGAAAACAAAATTGCACTTGACTCCTAGAGAGGTGTGTGTTGCTAGAGATTTCACTAGGTACCATACAATCAACTAAACATTGTAGAACACCAAGGGGGCTAAAAGGAGTAGAAGTCCAGGGAAAATCCTTTGAATTCCACCAGAGAGTATCCCCAGTCAGTACCTCACAGTTGCCTCCCTTCTTTATTCATCTCCTTGCCTCCAATATTAATCAGGATTGGGGAGCCACTGTCTACTGACACCAGATATATCCAAAGCAGGATAGAAATGTAGTAAATAACCTCTACAGCACCCCATTGGCTAGACTAATGGGTAGGGGATAAGAAAGTGTAAAAAACCATGAAACCTGCCTCCTGAAACTTGTAACTTTCAGCCATGCTAATTGCATTTATGTGGCCAATGGGTGCCTCCAATGGCCCACCAAAAAGAACAAAATAGAAAGATGCAGGGTGAAAGAAGCAGATACCTGGATGTGATTTATCTTTTATCATTCTGGATGATACTGAGCTGATATTGGTACTTGGCTTGTATTCCAGGAAGTTGAAGAATGAACCCTGCAGAATACCAATGCAAGTAGAGGAAGCACTATTATTTAAGAAAGAAAAGTGGGACTGGAGTGGTGGATCAGCAATAGTGCACTTGCCTAGCATGTGTGAGGGCCAAGATTCAAATCCTACCATGACATACACAACTAAGTGTCAGAAATAGAAAAATGAAATTAAAAAACCATGAAAATCCTTTTCATAAAAGATTGACTCTTAAAATATACAGGATAAGACTGGAGCAGTAGCTCCATAGTTATGCTGCTTGCCTGGCATGTGCAAGTACATGAGTTCAAACCCCAGCACCCACATACACAGCTAAGTGTCAGAGTAGTGAAAGTATAGAGGCAGCTTACTGCAATGATGCATGTCCTTAATCCAAGTGACTTGGGAAGCTGAGGTGGGGGTTTGGAAGTTCAACATCAGCTTCAGCAACTTACCAAGGTCCTGTCTCAGAATAATAAATAAAGGAGAAACAGTGAAAATATGCAAGCTTCTCCATAGAGAAGGAAGCCATGGGCCCACCCCTTAATATGAGGTCTCTCCTTTTATCCCCTCCAAAGGGATCTCACACCCTCACCACTTGCCCTTAGTCCTTTCTTGGTACAGTTCAAAGAAGGCACAATGCCAACAAATTAGATCAGTGGGCACGTGCTTACAAGTTAATGCTTATAATCTTGAATATAGACACTCAAAATGTGTCCTACTTTAACTATGAGTAATCTGGTTCCCAACCTTGGCTACAAACTAAAAGCATAACACAAAACAGAGTAACACACAAGAAATCTTGGCAAGGGTGCCTAACTACAGCCATTTGTGTACCAGCCCCAATCAGCACCTCTGTTAGCAGATGTCTGTCTTCAAGCCACTCTTATTAGCAAAGAGGATGCCAATATGAGATGTCCATCTATTTATTTGGAAGAGCTGGTATTATTTGTTTCCTTAAAAACAGTCATCAACTAATTTCATTTTATTATAACTTGTAATTCTATCTACACTGACTGCCTGACTTTTCCTGCCTGCCTCACCATTACTAACACTACATGAAATAACTGGATAAATTCCTCCATGTAAATAATGACCCACCTGTAAATTACAAAAGGACACAGAGCCAGGATGTTGCTGCACACCTGAAGTCCCAGCTACTCAAGAGGGTGAAGAAGAAGGATCACAGATTCAAGGATAGCCTTGGCATCATGGAGAACCTATCTCAAAATAAAATTTTAAAAAGAGCATAGGATGTAGCTCAATGGTAGTGTGCTTCCTTATCATGCATAAGTCTCTGGGTAGAAGCACAATACTGATGCCCCATACACAAAGTGCTGACAATGCATCACAAATAATTCTGCATAATCATTAGATTTATTTGATTAGTTGCCAGGAAGCCAATGGTCTTGGTAAAAAAAAAATTTAATGAGAGAAGGATAGAGAGAGAGAGAGAGAGAGAGAGAGAGAATCAATTTTATGCTTCATCTCAAAGCCCTTCAGAAGGAAGAACAATCTAACCCCAAAGCCAGCAGAAGATAGACAATAATCAAGACCTGAGCTGAAATCAATGAATTGAGAACAAAAAATAATAAAAATAATTGATGAAACAAAGAGCTGGTACTTTGAAAAACTAAACAAGATAGGCCCCTAGCGAATCTAACTAAAAGAAGGAGAGAAATAAAGCAAATCAATAAATTCTCCAATGAAAAAGGAGTGATCACCACTGACCCAATGGAAATCCAACAAATTATAAGATCATATTTTGAAAACCTATACTCCTATAAATTTGATAACTTGGAAGAAATGGATAAATTTCTTCACACATACATCCCTAAATTGATTCAGGTGGACATTGAATTCCTAAACAGCCCAATCACAGGCACTGACATCCATAATGCAAATAAAAGTCTACCAAGTCCAAGACCTGATGGCTTCTCCACTGATTTTTACCACACTTTTGAGGAGGAACTTACACCTCTCCTTATTAAGTTATTTCAAGAAATTGAAAAAGATGGAATGCTCCCATCTACTTTTTATGAAGCAACCATAAGTCTGACACCAAAACTCAAGAAGGGTACTTAAAATAAAACAAAACTACAGACCAATATCCCTTATGAACTTGGATGCAAAAATCCTTAATAAAATACTAGCAAACCATATTCAAAAACTTGTCAAGACCATAATCCATCATGATCAAGTGGGCTTCATCCCAGGAAAACAGGCAAAATAATTAACATAATTCACCACTTAAAGAGTATCAAGGACAAACACCATATGGTCATCTCAATGGATGCAGAAAAGGCCTTTGATAAAATCCAGCACCCTTTTATGTTCAAAACTCTAGAGGAAAAAGGGTTCAAAAGACCATTTCTGAACTTTGTAAAGGCTATGTATGCTAAAACCTCAGCTAGTATAATATTAAATGGAGAAAAGCTGAAAGCATTTCCAATAAAATTGGGAACAAGACAAGGCAGTGTGCTCTCACCACTTTTATTCAATATTGTTCTGGAGACCCTAGCTGGAGCAATCAGATGAGAGAGAAATCAAATGGATAAAAATAGGAAGAGAAGAAGTCAAACTCCCTCTTTTTGCTGATAACATGATCCCGTATCTGGATGATCCAAAAAACACCATCAATAAACTGCTTGAACTTAAAAACAGATTTAGCAAAATGGCAGGATACAAGATCAACACTCATAAATCAATAGCTTTCCTATACACTAATAATAATAGGTCCAATGAAGAAATCAGGAAATCAGTCCCATTCAAAATATCTTTGAAAAAAAATACTTGGGAATTAACCTACAAGGGAAATCAAAGACCTCTACAATGAAAATTATCAGTCATTGAAGAATGAAATCCAAGATGACCTGAGAAGATGGAAAGATGTCCCATGCTCTTAGGCAGAATTAATATAATAAAAATGGCCACTCTACCGAAAGCTTTATATAGATTTAATGCTATCCCCCTAAAGATATCTATGTCATTCTTTACAGACAAAGAAAAAGCAACTCTTGAATTCATTTGGAAAAAAAAGTAACCTCAAATTGCCTAAACACCACTAAGCAAGAAGACAAAAGAGGTGGTTTTGCCTTACCAGATTTAAAACTATACTATAGAGCTGTAGTAACAGTCAACATGGTACTGGTATCAAGATAGGAAGGAAAACCAATGGAATAGAATAGAAGACCTTGAAATAAATGCACAAATATTTAAATATCTGATTTTTTAGAAAGGGGGACAATATATTACATGGAGGAGAGACAGCCCCTCCAGCAAATGGTGCTGGACAAACTGGACAGCCACTAGCAGAAAGATCAAATTAGACCCATGTCTTTCTCCCTGCACGAGAATCAAATCAAAATGGATCAAGGAGCTAGGAATTAAACCAGCTACCTTGAAACTGATAGAAGACAAATTGGGTCCAATACATCAGCATTTGGGAGTAGGCAAAGACTTTCACAACATGTCTCCAAAAGTGAAAGAAGTAAAGTCAAGAATCAGTGAATGGGATGCCATTAAGCTAAAAAGCTTTTGTACTGCCAAGGAAACAATCAAAAATCAAGAGTTTTCCTATGGAAATGGAGATAATCATGGGCTATGATTCCTCAACAGGGGTCTCATATGCAGAATCTACAAAATCCTCAGAAACCTCAATTACAAAAACACAAACAACCCAATCAATAAATGGGCCAAAGAGCTAAATAGAAACTTCTCAACAGAAGACAATGATCAAGCCAATGAATACATGAGAAAGTGCTCTAAATCACTAGTAGTCAGAGAAATGAAAATGAAAACCACATTAAGATATCACCTTATGCCAGTCAGAATGGCAAAGATGAAGAAAATAAACAATAATAGATGCTGGAGGGTCTGTTGAGAGGTAGAGACACTAACATACTGTTGGTGGAGCTGCAGACTGTTACAGCCCCTTTGGAAAGCAGTATGGAGAATCCTCAACTAATTAGGGATGAGTCCACCATATGATCCTGCTATTCCTCTCCTAGGTATCTTTCCAGGGGTTTTAGCATCAGCATATTATAGTGACATGGCAATATCTATGTTCATAGCAGCTCAATTTACAATAGCTAAGTCATGGAAACAACCCAGATGTCCCTCACTGGATGAATCAATCCAAAAGCTGGGGTACATATATACAATGGAATTTTACCCAGCAATTAGAAACAATGATATTGCTGCCTTTGAAGATAAATGGATGGCTATGGAAGAAATTGTGCTGAATGAAATTAGCACAACCCAGAGAACCAAGGGTCGAATGTCTCCACTCATTTGTGGAGGCTGGAACTATACCCTGGCCATTGAGAGAGGTGGTCTTTTATCAGGTGTTAAATCCAGATATCGTTAATGTTACACAACCTAATAATTTTTTTAGAGATGTTGTGGGAAGGGGAAGGGAAGGGTAACGGTGGGTAATTGGGGGGCACTGGTGGGGGTAAATCTATCTTTATACATTTTATATTATTTTGTTAAAAACTTGTATGATTGTTCAACAAATAAATTACTCAATAAAAAAGGGAAAAAATCCCTAAGAATAACCCAAGAGGAGACCTGACTGTCCTCAAATAGATTAGATTTCAAAAAATTTGAACAATTTTGCCTATCTAGTTTTGAAAACCCTGCAGGTATGTATAAACAGAAATGTGTATAATAATGGAGTAAGAAAAGTAGACATGATTATAAATCATTTAAACCTCACATATTATTTATGCATATTTTTATTGGTTAGCACTTTTATCCTACTTTATAATTTACAGTGAAAATTATATACTTGTTATTTAATAACAGATAGTATATGACACAGACTACCAAACTTTTACACAAGAGAGTCGTTATAAAATTCTAAACTATCCTTATGCCTTCTTGGTTCTTACTAGTAAAGGAGCACATACATACCACCACACACACAGAAAAGAAAAATTCTTATTTCAATCAGCCACTGTGCTTTCTACAAGTCATCCTCAGAAATTAAAATCAGACTACTTTTTCCATATTTTCTTTAATTTGCCTCAACATATATCCACAAATATTAATTTATTGTATGTATATATATATATATATATATATACTATAATTTAATGATAAATTTTAGGTTTAGTAGAACTACGGAAGAAGTAATGATGTGTATATGTGTGTGTGGTGCTTGAATATCATTTTCAAGTATATAGTCACCACAGGCATTCCCCTTCCAAGAGTTATGACTCTACCTATCCTGCTTGCATTGAATCCATGTCATCTTGAGGGAAACTAATGAGTCATATACAATTTTTCTATGGCAAGTGTAAATTGGAATTTTGGAGTCCCTGGGATATTTTATATATGTTTTAAAAAATATTTTAAAATTGTTTTAAAGAGATAGGGACAGTGAGAGTGAGAGGAAGAATCACTTTTATTCAGTTTTTCATGTGGCTTCCATTGCACAGACACTTAGCCATTTATGTGGTGCTGAGAAGGGAGATTGAGTGAAGTATGTTACACACATATAATGATATTGCATATTATAACCAATTATTGTGTATGTTCAAAATGCACAAAAAACTTTAAATAACTATAGAGAAAAGAGAAAAGTCACTAATTAGATTTTGTGTTTGTATGGAATAAGTTCTACATTCATTTTATCATATGCTAAACTGCACCTATTTACAAAGCTTCATTGATGCAATCAAAATGGGGTCTCAAATAATTGCTGCATCTGTAGGTCCCACTAAACCAACACAACAATAACTCTAAGGTATAAAGCAAATGAAAAGAATAAAGACAGGAGAGGTGGTCCACCAGTAGTACAGGCTTATTCATGACAAACCTGTAGATGGTCACTCAGTAAAGACTGAGATCTGCCATCCACTTGCAGCCTAGGGAGACAGAGGGGAATGAGGGAGTGGGGGTTTTTGTGTGGACAGGCCATTTCTAGAGATTTTCAGAGAAGGGTCCTTTTGGTCATCACCTCCATTCTTTGAGATGGTCACTATTCCATGTTGAACTGTGTTTTTTTCAGGATTTGTATCCTCTCCTTTCTTTGTGGGATGATGGAGAAACCCTTAGGGTTTCCTTGCATGAAAATGGAGTATTGTCTGGGGTTCCCTGTCAGGTTAAGTCAGTGACTGAAGTGATTCTTATTCCAATATGAAGCATATGTTTCAAAATGGTGTTACATGTTTCAAATTCTACCTAAAAATTACATTACTAAGAATGGAGGGAGGAATGAAGGGAGGGAAAGGGGAAATACTGAAGACAGAATTGAAGCAAATTACATTTCATGCTTGCATACTTATGTTGAAATTTAACACAATGCCATGAATAAATTAAATGAGATAATAAAAAACTACTAAATATATAATGAAACTATTAAAAATTTCATTTATTATAGACTTCCATTTAACTATGGTAT
>PVKS010024364.1:0-31167 GCA_004027875.1 Aplodontia rufa
TTCTCCGCCTTCTCTCTTTTAGAGGCAAGGCCTTTAAAACATCTTTTTCAAGAGTCAAGTCTATTCACATTTTAGAGTCCCTGTTTCTACTGCTGTACTAGAGTCCTTATTTCTGCAGCCGAGGCTCTTCTTCTTCTCTTAAGTCTGCATGGGAGGGTTTTCTTCTTCTGCTTGTACTGCTGCTGATCTCTCCTCTGTCTCTGCTGCTGCCGCTTCTGCTGCTTTTTTGACTAGGCGCTACTCTCTTTATTTATCTGTTATAACAACCAATAGGGATACAGTGCAAACACATTCAACCAATTATAACAAATGGCCAAATGGCTTAGTTATGCGGTCAGGCAATTTGCTAATTACTAAGGAAGATACAAGCCAGCTGGGTCTCTACAGAGTTGTTCACCACTCTCTGACATCTGGCCAGGCGTCATGTTGACCTTAGTCTCCAACAAGCAGGGACGCAGGGCATTCCCAGGCCCAGTGACCAGCGAGGCCCGAGGGGAGGCACTGAGGCAAGAGAGCACTGTGGAGGAAGGCTGCCAGGAAGCAGAGAGCCTGAGGAGCCAGGGACCAGCTGCCATCCCCAGGGCCCCCAGGCACCCACCTCCAGCCACGCCCCACCTGCCTACAGGTGCCACCAGGACCACTTGGATTACTAATCCATGAAAGGGACCAGGCCACCCACCAGGCCACTGCTTCATAAACTAAGCAGCAAACCTCTCGACAGCCCAGCACTGCCCCACGAGCTTCTCGGGAGACACTAGTATCCAGCCACAGCACACAGGAACTTTTAATCCTGCAGTGATGCTCACCAGTCAGATGTGGGCTGAAGCACAGGGAACAGTCCAAGAGGTGGCAGGCAGGAAGGAGGGGTCAGGCTGGAGACTCTGAGAAGAACGGCGCAGGGCGACAGGGCAAAGGAGAGAGGAAAGACCGGAAGGCGTGCAAGGGAGCTCAGAGCCTGAGCTCACACAAAGCACAGCCGTGCGGATGGGGCCAAGCCAGGTGCAGGGGCCACACCTGTAACCCCAGCGGCTCGGGAGGCCAAGGCAGGAGGCACACAAGTTCAAGGCCAGCCCCAGCAACTGAGTGAGACCCTGTCTCAAACCAAATCATAAAATGGCCTGGGGACATGGCTCAGTGGTAGAGCGGCCCTGGGTTCAACCCCCAGTACCGTTAAAAATAGAAGGTTACTTTAGGTCAAAAGAAAGCAAAGTATGTCAAGAAAAGTACACAGAGGGGCCAAATGCTGTGGACAACCTGAGGCTGTCACTGTCACTGACGGGTAGAAAGCCTTGTTCCAGAAGTGCAGAAAGCCAAGTCTATATCTAAGCCATGCTCCCTGCCAACCCCTCCTCCAGCTCCCCCTGACCACCTTCCATCAGTGACTTCGGGGAGCACAAGCACCTCTGCCTCCGCCTTCAGGGAGAAGGACAGCTCTCAACCATAGTGCTGGGACAGGAGTGGCAGACGGTCACCGTTCCTAAAGAGGGAGTCCTGCAGAGTTCTGAGTCTTCTCCCCTCCTCCTCCTATTCATCTGTAAGGTGTCATAATTCTTACCTTTGCTGCCAGGGCTTTTAAGCTGTCAAGGAATCTTTGCCAGAAGTCCTTGAAGAGCGGTCGGTCAATTCGCCGCAGGCTGTCTCTGGTGCTAGCGTCCACGCTGACATACAGCTGAGTGACTGGCTTGAGGTTCCTTCAGTGTCAAAAGAGAGGAAAGAAAAGCATGCCCAGGTCAGGCCTTCACGGAATAAGAAAGTACAATCTGTAACATGTGCGGCCACCACACGTTTCACAGAGGCCAGAAGCTTCCACTTTGCAGAAGACTGAAGCAACAATGCTGATGTGTCAGAATGGGACGTCCCAGGGACTGACACCAACCCTGACAAACGGAAGACACTTGTTCCAATGCTGTGCTAATGGAAAGCAAAACGAGCCAATCGTTAGGCCGGCAGCATTGGCGCAGCACAACCTGAGGGCCCTCAGACCCAGCCCTCCCGGTCAGCTCTGCCTCCGACTGCACAGCTGCGACTTCTAACTGTGAGGGTCCCTGCAGGTGCCCCCTGCCCTCTGTGAGTCACTCAAGAGTCTTCAAAGCAATGAGGGCCAACGCCCAAAGCCCTGCCCGACCTGTGCCTCCCAGGTGGGCTGGGCAGGTCAGGCCTCCTGTGGGCTAACAGCGACCTGGGGCCAGGAAAGGTGGCACCCAGCAGGACGGTGAGTGTGGTGCACGTTCTTGCCCTTAGCTGCCTCAAGTTCCAAGAGTACCTACCGCTCACCCAGACTGCCCTCAAAGTATGCTCATTTCGTTCCCACCCACTGGATTTCTGCAAGTCAAGCTTTAAATCTAGATCAAACATTTTCCAAAATCTCTCGCCTCCTACTTTCAAATGGGTCTCATAATTTATTCTCTTCAGTGACCTTAAAACTAACTAGCAGGGCTGGAGCAGTGGCTCAGTGGTTGGAGCGCTTGCCTGGCTTGCGTGGGGACACGGCTTCAAATTACAGCACCACACACACAACTAAGAGAAAAACAAAAAACAAATGAATTTTTTAAAAAAAAATTCCCCCTTGGGGCTGGAGCGGTGGCTCAGCGGTTACGGCGCTTGCCTTGCATGCACGAGTACGCGGGTTCAAACTCCAGCACCACGTACACAATGAAGTATCCGAGCAACGAAAGTCCATGAAAAACTAAATTTTAAAAAAATTGATTCTTTCTCTCTCTCTCACTGTCCCTCTCTCTTTTAAAAAAAAAAAAAAATTTCCCCCTAATAAGCCCACGATTAACTTTCTGTGACTGTTCCACAATTTATTCCACTTACCCCTTACAGTATTATTTACACATTCTTTTTTGTTTCAAAGTTCACACCCTCTTAAAAAGATATAATTCATATGCATAAAATTCACCATTCTAAAGTGGTTAACGTGCTTTTTACGTTGTCAGTTATCAGCCCTATTGATCATTAAGGAGAAGACCTTGAAGGGCTCGATTTTATGCAAGCACACACACAGTCTCTTGAAGCTTCGTTTTAGTGGTAATCGCTGACTTCAGTGGACAGAACTGTTAAGGGAATGCAAGCCCAACGAACGATCTGGGTTAGTGACATATAGAAAAATCAGAAATGTCCAGACCCAAAGTTTTGTTGTGTTTTTTGAAAGAGACAGAGAGGGGCTGGAGCGGTGGCTCAGCGGTTACGGCAGTTGCCAGGCATACGCAAGTGCACAGGTTCAAACCCCAGCACCCACGTACATAACTAAGCATTTGAGCAACAAAAGCCATGTGAAAAACTAAATAAAAATTGATTCTGTCTCTCCCTCTGTCTCACTGTCCTTCTCTCTTAAAAAAAAAAAAAAGAAAGAAAGAAAGAAAGAAAAAGAAAAAGAGAGAGGGAGAGAAAGAATCAACATTATAGTTTATCATTTGGCCTTTGTTTCTCTGACACTTAGTTGTGTATATGGTGCTGGGGTTTGAACCTGGGTCCTCGAGCATGCCAGGCAAATGCTCCAACCACTGAGCCACCACTCCAGTCCCGGACCCAGTTTTTTTTATGTTTTATTTAAAAAAAAAAAGAGAGAGAGAGGGACAATGAGAGAGAGAAAGAAACAGAGAATCAATTTTAGTTTAGTTTTTCACATGGCTTTCATTGTTCTGACACTTCAATGTGTACATGGTGCTGAGGTTCAAATCTGCATAACTCACGTATGCCAAACAAGCACCATAACTGCTGAGCCACAGCTCCAGCCCCAAGACCCAGTTATTAAATGTGGAAAAGCTCTGAGCAAAGGCAGGAAAGAGATGACAAAAATATTAATTGTTCCTATAATCCCAGAAACTTGGGGGGCTGGGCTGAAGCAGGAGGATGGCAAGTTCAAAACGAATCTCTGCAACTTTGTGAAACCATGTCTCGAAGTGAAATTTAAAAAGGGCTGGTAATGTAGCTCAACGTTAAAAGGCTGCTGGGTTCGAACCCGAGCACCCAAACTCGACCCACAAAGGACAAACAAAAAAATAAACCCAGACACAGTGGCTTTAATCCCAGCAACTCAGGAGGCTGATGCAAGAGGATCGCAAGTTCAAGGCCAGCCTCAGCAACTTAGCAAGATTTTGTCTCGAAATAACAAGGGTTAGAGATACAGCTCAGTGTTAACGTGCCCCTGGGTTCAATCCCCAATGCCAAAATCAAGACAGAACAAAAAACTAAGTGCTTCGGCCCCCCCCACAATACTGATACACAAGGGGAATGCTTAAAAGCTTGGCAAGATGTCGCTGTGGGCAAAGGGACATCCAGCACTAAACATACAAACAGCAGCATGTCACCCCTTGCTGCAGGCCTCTTTAATATTGCATGAGCTATGAAAAGACTGTCTTAGTGGGGACTGCAGACTCTCATCACCTGTCACCTACAGGACGGGGCCATGAGTCTTCCTGATGCAACAGGGGAACTGGACTGACCTTTTCACTATGCTTTCATAACTACTTAAGATTATGAACAGCAAATTCCAAAGGGCAGACTTATTTTACAAACATCTGCCATTTTCAAAAAAGGAAGCCCCAGACACTGGCAGTGCTAGTAAAGAATTCTGGTTGATGCCGACTGTCAAGAGACTACAAAAAAAAATATACACCAAAAAAAAATATATCTTTTGCCAGGGAGCAGAGAAAGAATGGAGGACAGGAAAGGTCCCTGGGAATTACGCAATTGGTTTCTAAGGGGCTCAACAGCAGCAAGGGACCTTGGAGACATCTTCTAAGCCTCAGGAACCTTATCTGTGCCTCTTACTGGCCTCCCCCCCTCAGCACGGCAGTAAGGCCCCTGATATGGTCGCTCATCTCTCTACAGAGAGCAAATCACCTCAGCTTCCAGAACGCCAGAGCACTACATCATTAAAGTCTGCACAACGTCCCTGTGTCTGAAATCCTCCCCATCAGTGCTGACAACAACCAAAAAGGGCTGGACTGGGGACATGCAACCGTGGATGTGCAGTGACTCCTGACGTGGTGACTGTGGTGACCCTCCACCTGGTGTGACGTCTGAGTGCAGAATGGGCACACATGGAAATGTCCCAAGGACTGGACATGAAGCAGAAGTCCCCTGCTTTTCTTCCTTCCATAGACATCACTTAGCCTCATTCTACCTTCCGAGAACAAGGAAGGTAGAACAAGGCCTAATAATATCTACAGGAAGGACATAACAGTGTGGGAAAGATCTACACTTGTAAGAAATACAAGTAAATGGTGAATTTGAGTTTCTTCTTAAGACAAAAAAAGTAGCCAGAGAGGCCCAAACATCCCACGTTGTTAACACTCAAATCTCTAAGGCCACCTGGAGCTGTCCTCTCAGGCCAAAACATCTAGGACAAGGAAAGACAAGGATGGAGGAGAGAGCAGCTGCCACTGCCAGGCTTGCAGGGTACTCTGCCTGGGGCTGCGCCTTCCCTTAGGTCACCAAATCCCCATAATAAAGCAGGAGAGCTGCTGCTCCCTGCAACTCAGAGTTGGAGGAGCCGAGGTTTGCAGGAGGCTGAGCAGCTCCACCTGAGATCCAGAGGGGAGCTGTCAGCAATGAGGCCCCACCAGGGTGGAACTCACAGCAGGGCTCAGCACCCACGCCACTGCAGTGCAGGTGGCAAACAAGAGGAGAAGGCCAGGAAGGCAAAGATTCACAAAATGCGAACTATGACTGCAAAGTACTAGAAGAGGCCCAAACCACAGACAGACTGTGGACAGACTGCAGACAGAAATGCCAAACTCAGCTTTTTTTCACAGGCTTTATTCAACCTTCACACAGGGGCTGCCTGAACTGGGAAGTGGGCACCAGGCACAAGGGGCACAGCCTTCAGTGTTCACATTCAGGAGGGAACAAGAGTCGGAGAGGATTCCACCAAAGCCATGACCAAGGTGGGTCGAGCACAACAGGAAAATATAAAGGAGTTGATCAGGGGAATTAAGAAAGGCCGAACAGATAAGGTGAAAGCCAGCTGACCTTTGAAGGACACCGAGTTCACGAGGAAGATACCAAGGTCATCCCCAGGGATGACCAAAGGAGAAGGCAAGCAGACTCTCAAGACAAGGGGTCAGAACTGCCCAGCAGCGGGGAGAGGTCTGTGGCCAGGGCGTGGGCATGGCTTGCTGAGGACCTCAGCAGCCAATGACACAGCCTGGTCAAGGCAGAAGGAGGCACACTGGCCCAATGCGTGAGTGGATGCAGAAGAGAGGGCACAGCACTGTCTGCACCGGGCTTTGCTGCTCCACTTCTTACCAATCCAAACACTCCCCCATGATTTGAAATAAAAACAAACAAAAAAACCCTGAAACCCAAAAGGCTGGTATTCAAAGTTCAAAGGGCAACCCACATGAAAGCAAGGTCTGAGTTATGGGCCCATTTGATTCTTTTTTTTTAAGAAAGAGGGACAGTGAGAGAGAGAAACAGAGGGAGGGAGAGAAACAACTTTATTTAGTTTTTCACATGGCCTTCGTTGCTCCAACACTCAGTTGTGTACGTGGTGCTGGGGTTTGAACTCGGGCCCTCGTGCTTGCTAGGCAAGCGCTGTAACCGCTGAGCCACCGCTCCAGCCCCCCCATTTGATTCTTAATGCTCCCATCTATGTGAACGGGCACATTCTACTGCAGAGCCAGGCCAGGTCTGGCATAACCTACTGGAAGAGCTACAGAAAACAGCGTCTGAGCTGGCCACAGTGGCGCATGCCTGTAATCCCTGCAGCTCAGGAGGCTGAGACAGGAGGTTCGGTTTGCAAGTTCAAAGCCAGTCTCAACAACTTAGTGACACCCTAAGCAACTTCGTGAAACCCTGTCTCAAAAAAACGGCGGGGAGGGGTTTGGGGATAGGGCTCAGAGTTTAAGTGCCCTGCATTAAATCTCTAGCATCAAAAAAATCAAAAAGAGTGTCTGCAATGAAGTGCTTTCTAAACTTCAGAAATGCAGTTGGGCACAAGAGAAGGGAAACTGTGAACAGATCTCCTGAAATTAATATTCTACCACATCCATTCACAGGTGAGTTCCTGCAAGATGTGCTGCAGGTGAGTCTGGCTGGCTGCGCGGGCTCTCTCACACGTGCCCCTTCTGCAAACCAGTTCCACTCCCTGTCTCTTCACACTGTCATGCACCTAGGGCCCAGGACCCCAGCACTGTGCTGTTTGGACTCTCCAGCCATCAGAATCTTTCTAAAGTGCCCAGTCTCAGGGGTTCTGTTTTAACAATGCAAAATGGGCTGAGACACCATGTAGCCACAGTGCTCTGGGGCGGGTCTTTGCAAGAGCGAAGGTGGAGGAGGATGTGTCAGCACCAGGAAGCTCACTGCTCTCACCGGGACTCGGCCACTTTCTTGAACAAATGCCCTCACGCAGCTGCACATCTCTGACTCATTCCCACGGTTAAAGAACAAAAGTTGCTTCTGACAATTTTTGCCAGCACCCTCACTGTTTTTAATGAGGAACGGGTTTGCTCAGCTCCACACTCTGCGATTCGTACTGACACCTTGCTTTGATTTCCACCATCATTCATCAAATACCAGGTCCGCTGTGCCTGCTTCTCTGGCCCATAAGCAAGAAGCGCTGCTGAGACTCCAAACACTCTTCTGTCTCCCGGTGGTTCCTGCCACTCAGATGAGACCATGCTCCGTGCACGGGGTGACTGAGAGCTGTTCCATAGGCACATTCTGTGTTCCTGTGAAGAATCCTATTTCCAGTTTCTGGCTGTAATGCCCTATGCTACAATACAGGTTAAATCTGTTAATTCAACCATTCGGCTCTGCATGACTGCAACTGACTGTGACCTGCTTATCTCACCAGCTTCACAGTCTCCTTCTCCACGCTGCCTGTCAACTTCGACACGATGTTACTCAGTGTTCAGGATTTTGAGCTGTTATATGGTTTTATGTTCCTGGTGGGTCTCATACTTTCCATCTGGGGCTGGAGTGGTGGCTCAGCAGTTAAGTAGCTGGCCTGGCAGGAAAAGGACAAGGGTTCAAACCCCAGCATCACGTACACAATGAAGTGTCAGAGCAACAGAAACCACATGAAAAACTAAATAAAAACTGATTATCTTACCGTCCCTCTCTTTTTAAAAAAGAAAAATGAAAATGAAAAAAGAACTGCCTGTCTTAGCTCATGTAATAGGCCCTTGCTTTACAGTATTACTCAACTTGCCTTTCCCTAGGTCAAAGTTCTTTTTTTTTTTTTTAAATTTAGTTTTTCATCTGGCCTTTGTTTCTGCAACACTTACTTTTGAATGTGGTACTGGGGTTTGAACCTGGGTCCTAATGCTTGCCAGGCAAGTGCTTCAACCTTAGAGCCACAGCTCCAGCCGTGAAGGTGAAAGTTCTCACTGTTTTCAAGTATTACCTCGTATGCTCACAATGCACCAATACGGAAGTCACTATTGTTGTAACTCCTGTAGGGATGAGGAAACAGGCACTGAAAATTCATCCTTCTGCTTCAGAAGGACCACAGGGGAAGCAGCCAAGGTTCAAACTCAGAGCCTGAGCCCTTCACCACTTCCCGGCACCACCTCTCCCTCTGGGCCTAGCTAGACAAGCACTCTCCTGAAGCCTTCCATCATTACAGATGAGAGAGGCCAACATGTCAGCCCTGCACCAGGGTCCAACAGACCTCACATTGAAAATACACACGCAAGACAAGTTTCCATCTGTATCCAACACGTAGACATTTTCCTTGTGCATCATCCCTCAATGGTCTGACAGCATTTACACATTTGTGTCACATTAGCTACTGTAAGTAACCAGAGGTGGCGCAAAGTGTGTGGTTAAATATGAGCGCTGCACCACTTCACCCTGGAGCCCTGAGCATCTGCACATTTCCCATCTGCAGGGATCCCAGGGCCAAACCCCCAAGACATCAAGGGACAGCTGCATTTTAACTTAACACACTTCCCAAAAATAAAATGGACGGAGAGGGGGCTTTCCTGGATGGCACTCAGCCTGTGTTCATCTCACTGTAGCTGGTCGTATGAGAAAACTCCATCCATCTTTTCATTTACTAAGCATCTAATACGTGAGGAGTCATCCAATTTGTAGAGATTCTCTAACAGACATGATGAATGTCTTAGGAAAAACTAAAAATAAAAAAAAGCAAATAAAAACACAGGAAGGCAGATGAAAGAAGCACAAGGAAGGAAAGAGCTCGCTCAGTTTCGGCAAAGCGCTCAAGAGCACATACACCCTGGATCAAGTCTGGAGGGGCAGGGTGTCTGCAAGTTCAACGTCAATCATGCTATGGTCAATGTTAGACACAAGTCTCTCTTACAGGAAACCTGCTAACAGCCACAAGCTTTGAATTTACAGTATTTACAAACAAAAAACCTGTAAGATGCTAAATGTGAATTTTAAAATTTTAAAGTAACATAAAGTAGGGATGGGGGTGTGGTTCAGTGGTAGAGTGTTTTGCCTAGCAAGTACAAGTGTTTAAGCCTCAGCACCACCAAAAAAACATTTATTAGATAAACTTATGGCAAAATGAAACCCAGAATGAGCCAATCTAAAACAAGCGCACACTGAACTCTAGACTCCAGCACGCTCACAAAGAGAAGACACTGCAGGACTCCAGTGTCCACGAAGTAAACCCCCAACTCTGAGGTTTCGCAGAGGGAAGAGACATCTCGAGTTGTGAGCTTCTTCCTCTGGCACCCCAGCGTGCATCTGCTCTGACCCACACGTACCTGGCATTGAGTACAGAGCAAGGTCAGGAGTGCTCCCTAGAAAATCAGCACTGGCTGCCACGCCCTCTGCCCGCCAGCAGACTGTGCAGCCCCCAGGACAAAGGGGTAGAGAGCAGTTATGCTGAAGGGAAAAAACACCCAAGAACTCCCCCTTCCTCAAAGGGACAGACTCGCTTCTTGTCTCTTGGGCTACCTGGTTCTGGGTCCTCCTTTCATTGTTTCACTTGTTAGAAATGGGGACAGAAGCTTCTCTGCAATTCTTCTGACAAGTGGTAGGAGACCCCAGCCTCTGGGCTGGGAAGACCCAAGACAGTAAGGAGCGTGGCCAACTGCAAAGCACTAGCTGCAGAAAAGCAGAGGCGCTGCCGGACTCCCCATGGTTTTCACCAGACTGTCTTCTCTTTGAAACTCAGGGTACAGATTTTATCTACAACATCTTGATCTTCAATGTTGGCTCAAAAAAAGCATTCAGACATAATGCAGAAAAAACAAGACCTACCTCTTGGATTAAATGCATGACCTAACCTGTTTTCACATGAGTTCCTGAAAACTCAAGAGTCCCTCTTCTTCACAAGCACAGCCTGTGAAGGCTCAAGTGGCTGTGAACTCAGGGTCTGCCCATGGCCTTGTGCCTGTGCCCTACAGCTCTGAGCCCCTCTCCTTGACTCGGGCTCGGTGGTGAGACTAGCTCTGGCAACAGGATAAGCATACGAGACACAAGCCCAGGCCAGAGAGATGTATGGGGAACAGGGGTGCTCTCTCTTGCTGCTGCCCTATGAAGAGGTCCAGAGAAGGCCTGCTAGAAGACAAGCCACCAAGGAATGCAGACCTCAGATGTCCCAGCCCAGCCATCCCACAGCCACCATAAACCAGCCAGCCCCAGTGAACCCTCCAACTGACACACGGGCACAATGAGACTTGTGAAGTTGGCCATGGCTGGAAGAGCTCCTGGCTGGTCCATGAATCACGTTCCATGAATCACGACCTAAACAAGTAGCTGTTGTCTGAGCCACATAGCTAGACTGCAGCAAAGGTGACCAATACACGCTAAAATACATCAGTCACACCCCTATCAAAAGTGTCCTTACGAAGACACCTGCTTTGTGGGAACTCAGAGGACCTCAGGAAGAAAGGCCTTTCTCCTCTTCAACCACCCAGCTCTACATTAACACTAAGTACATTCTCCTATTGGCCCCTGTTCTGACAAACAAAAGTAAAGTTACTCCAACAGTGCAGGGCCTGCCCTTCTGCTGCAGTGTATGTTTCCATGCTGCAACCACAAGCCCTCCGAATCTGCATGGTGCAGGGCCCTGAATCCTGCAGGGCCCGTCACCTGGAAACTCCTGTCGGCAGAAGAACTGACAGAGAGGAACCAAGAATGCATCAGGACTGAACCTCCTAGGAAAGTCAAGTGCCCTGAGAAGGCCACTAGGCTGAAAGCAGCACTTGCACATGGGGCAAGGGAAGGCCACCAACAAAGTCAGGCTCTTCTCAAAAGGTACAGAGTATGATGGATTATATGAAAAAACACAATCAATCAATCAATCAATAAAAGAACACCTTAGTAAGCCACCAGGCACCCAGGCAGCATTAGTACTTCATAGTGTATGCTCAGAGACAAATGCTGCACCTAACGCTGGCTAAGCTGACCTGCTGAGCACGGTGGCACAGTGAACAAGGGAGCTTCCAAGAGTCAGCAAGAGCCTTGCTTCTCTGAAAGAAACTGAGATACCAGCAACAACTGGCACCTTGAGTCCTCCCAGTTCAGGGAAATAAGCAAACCACCAGTACCTGGAGAACCAATTTTTATCCTGCTCTCTCAGGTACAGGAGAAGGGTGGGAGAGCCCTCAGCTCAATCAGAGGCCTTGAACCATGAAAACAGAAGCAGGGGCAGTCTCCGCATGCCTCAGCGTGAAGATTCTGCTTCACTACTCCATGGTCCAGAGTGTTTGAAGCTCATGGTTTTGTGACGCCATATCTCGTATGGAGTTTTTCACTGCTCCATTTTTAAGCTTTCCCCACGCTACTGCTGACCCTCAGTACCATGGGGCACTGGTCCCAGGGCCCCCCACCCCTCCCCCACAACCACCACTTCTGGAAACCCAAACCTGAGATGCTGAAGCCCCCTGTATAAAATGGTTCTGCACTTGCTTAAAACCTAAGAACATCCTCCTGTGTACCTCAAGTGTCCTCTAGGTGACTTTGTAAATGCCATGCAGACTGTTAGCGTGCTATATCATTGGGGGCTGGAGCGCTGGCTCAGCAGTATCACGCTTGCCTGGCATGTGCAAGGACCTGGGTTCAAACCCCAGCACCACGTACACAATTAAGTGTCAGAGAAACAAAGGCCAGATGAAAAACAAATAAAATTGATTATTTCAGTCTCTTCCTCTTTAAAAAAAAAAAGAAAAAAAAAAGAGTCCGTACAGATCCAGTTCAGCTATAATTCCTTCTCAAGTATTTTCAATCTGCAGTGGCGGAATCCACAGAAACAGAGGAGTAGCTGTACTCACATCTTGCGCTGTGAATACACAGTGAGAATTCCCAAGCTGGTGCGACTGCCCTGCTTCGGAGAAAGGTACACCTACAGATGACGTCCTCCAACACGGCTCCATCAGGCTTCTTGGCATTGGAATTCTTCCAAGGCTCTGGCACCCATCACGCACCCTTTGACATAGGCTACCTGTTCTGGGAAGGATTCCAAGGACCTCGTCCAGCTCCCCAAGTTCAAGGTCTGTGTGCAGCCAGTCAGCAATCCACTCTGACTGCACAGGCTGCACTACTCACCTGATTTCCGCAGGGAACTGTGCATTCGTGACGAGGAAACTGGAGATTTTGTGCTGGTGCAACAGCCGCAAGAACCGGTTGATCTCTGGGTACATTATTGGTTCTCCCACAAGGGACAAGGCACAGTGCTTAACCTCCATTCCTTCTTCAAAGCGCTCTGCTTTGAGCCCTGGGACTCCTGCAGGACAGACACAGTGAGGATGAGCACGTTAAACAAGGCACGGACAGAGACATCACATTTTCTTAACAATCCTTTGGTTTTAGAGTGAAAATTCATTTTTGATACCAATCAAAAAATATAAAACAAGAATGGGGAGGGACTTGAGCCAAACATTCATTAGGGATTTGCTATTGCCACCTTTATCCCAGTCCATAAAATTAGTAATGACTGATCAATAACAATTCATTATGATGAAGAGTAACTCCAACATCACCCCAACAAAACTAAGAACCTGAGAAAAACTTGTCTTTCGCTGACCAGCTGTGCCCTGGTTTTCTGAAAGAATTTCATTTTATACACACACACACATCTCCTTGGAAATAACAAGTACAAGTCCTTACGCACGAGGTCACACCAACACGATACAGGATAAAGTCAGCACAACCAAAACTGACCGGTGCCATCATTTCTGATGACCATTCAAGAGCGCGCTTCGCATCAGAGTTGTTGGATGAACAGTTTCTCGCGTCACTGAGATCTAATCTTAACTCGGTGAACCACGGTTTCAATAAAGCATGATCCTTGAACTCAGGCTGTGTGGTCAAGACACGCAGCACCAAGCACAACACTTCCTTCAGAAAGAAACACCATTAACGTCAACATCCCTTGAGGCAGCTGAGCACAAGGGCAGATGCAACCTGAACCCCAAAACTAACCTGAAATTCAGGATGCGGAACATCTGAGCACTGGCCAGACCCCAGCCAAAGGAAGCCAGATACACTGGGTTCAAATTCTGACTCTATCACAGATTAGGGCCTCTCTCCTTCCCTTTCCCTGATATTTACACACACACAGCTAATGCTAAGAACTAAACAAGCTACACAAAATACTTAGCACTGCGTCAGATCCAGCACAGACGCATTTAAAAAAAAATGTTCACTGCAAATATTTTGTGACTGAAAAATTCAATTATCTTAATTATTTTAAATGAAATAGTATGAGGAATTGGGGCTGGAGTGGTGGCTCAGAAATTATGGGACTTGCCTGGCATGCACAAGGACAAAGGACACAGATTTGAAACCCAGCACCATGTACAAAACAAAGTGTTGGAGCAACAAAAGCCACATGAAAAGAAATAGATTCTTTCTCTCTGTCCCTCTCTCTTTAAAAAAAAAAAAAAAAAAAAAAGAATGTGAATTAATGGCCTACTATGTGCCAAGCACTGTTATAGGGAATTTTTCTATCAGTAAATAAAGCAGAGGAAGATGGGTGCCCTTGGGTGTTTACATTCCAGCTGGTAAGACGCAGAGAATAAATATTCAACACAAGAAGTCCACCCATCCTGCAGCAACGCCACAGAGCAGCAAGCCCTCTACCTGCACCTCTGACCAGCCACTGACACCTGTGACTACTGAGCACTGGACACAGGCAAGTGTGATCGAGAAGGCAAGCTTTCACTTACTCCCGTGAACATAAATGTAGAGGGCCATGTGAGCGCTAGCGGCCAGCATGCTGGCTATGATTTTGATAACAGATCAGAAGGTGATAAACATCGGGAAAGAAAAGGTGGAGCAGAGTGAAGGTGTGGGGATGTCCCTGGGCAGTCTGGCTGAGCCGTACAGAAGGGGCCAGGTGTGCCCCAATGGAGAGGAGGAGTAGGCAAGGGAGCACAAACAGAGCAGAGACTCTCGGAGGGAGCCTGGATGAGTCTGAGTTCAAGGACTCTGAGTAACAGTGGTGTCACTATGGGTGCTGTCTGGAAGAGAGAGGGACAAAGACAATAATCTGCCAAGAGGCCATTAAATAATCCAAGTAAGAAATGCTGGTGGCAGGAAGGAATCACCAACCAACTGGATCTGCCTTTCCTAAAGACAGTGTCAACAGGACTTCCCAATGGACTGCATGTACAGTGAGTGACAGGTGTCAACGATCACTATCAAGTTTTTAGCCTGAGCAAAAGAGCTGCCACCAACAGAGACAGAGGAAGTCCTGGGTTAGCAGGTAAAAGAAAGAGATTTATAATCAGGTGCTCAGTTTCAGACATGCAAAGTCTGCTGCATGGATTAGACCTCCAAATGTACACATGAGGTTCAAATCTGGATTCAGGGAGGAAGGACTGGGAGGAAATAAGCGCTGGCAAATGGACGGCATTTCTATGCCGGGACTGAATGAGGTCACTAAGGCTGGAAGCACAGGACCAAAACATAGGACACTCACGTTCTGGGGGGAGAAGAGGGGTCAGCAAAGGACACTGCCACAGAGCCACCAGAGAGGAAAACCTGAGAGAAACAGATCCAGTGCCATCTTTTCTGGAGAGCTGCAACTAAAAACATCACCACCACACTTGTCCCTTGAGAAAGCTCCAAAGACAGACAAGAAGTCCTGGGGGTAAACCTTTTAAACAATGGCTTCTGGGATTTAAAAACTATGCTAATTCTGTCAAAAGAGGAAGGCACTGGGAAGGATCTGTAAAACCTGCATCAAAAAGCCCATTCTGCTCCATGCCATGGCCACAGGATGTCACCTCGGGTCAGAACCCAGAACTCCCTGTCCTCAGGCAGTGTGCGGGACAATAACAGCCTCAAAGTCTCTAATGGGAAGAAGTCCTGGAGAAGCAGGGGCAGTGCCAGCAGCAGCAGATGCCCCTTGGTGGCAGCAAGCCCACAGCCCACCCCCCACGCACACCACCCCCAACCTTAACCCTCCCACACCTAAACTCTGCTGTGCTGCTCTAAGTTTTTGTTTTTGTTGTTTTCAGGCAACTTTTCTGCTATTTCTCTCATCCTGAACAGCTTCCTGATCCTGAATAATCCCAACCGCAGCCACCAGACCAACTAAGACACGTTACTTTGTCTCAAGGACTTAGGATTCAGGGATTGATCTTATTTTCACTGCAATAAACCAATGACACACACAGTTTTCTACTGCTAAAGTCTGGGCTAATCAGAAATGAAAACGTCCTGGGCTGGACCAGTGGCTCAGTGGTTAAACAAGTGCCTGCCTGGCATGCACAAGGACCCGAGTTAGAACCCCAGCACCACGTACACAACTGGGTGTTGGAGAAACCAGAACCAGATGAAAAATAAATAAAAACAGATTCTCACTCTCTTCAAAAAACAAAAAAGAAGAAGAAGAAATAAAATGTCTTCTTCTTTCTTCCCATAGTAACACACTTCCTGGCCAAAACTCTTCCCACAACACTCCAGGCTAAATGTCATAAACACATCTGACAGAGACACGGCACCGTGAGGCTTGCATTCATAAGTTTCAGAAGACCATAAGCAGGCTGTGCTCCTCCTGGCCTCCCACACCTGCCTTGTGAAAAGCACCTGGGTGACCTCTGCTCTAGGTGTTGCATCTAGATAAGGCGTCCAGTGACAAACGAAGTCCTCCTCGTGTCTGCCTCCACCTGGGTGACCTCTGCTCTAGTAGCTGCATCTAGATAAGCCGTCCAGCTACAAATGACATCCTCCTCGTGTCTGCCTCCACCTGGATGACTTCTGTTCTAGGTGTTGCATCTAGATAAAGCGTCCAGTGACAAACGATGTCCTCCTCGTGTCTGCATCCACCTGGGTGACCTCTGCTCTAGGTGTTACAACTAGATAAGGCGTCCAGTGACAAATGACATCCTCCTCGTGTTTGCATCCACCTGGATGACCTCTGCTCTAGGAGCTGCATCTAGATAAGCTGTCCAGCGACAAACGACATCCTCCTCATGTCTGCATCCACCTGGGTGACCTCTGCTCTGGGAGCTGCATCTAGATAAGCCATCCAGTGACAAACGACGTCCTCCTCATGTCTGCATCCACCTGGGTGACCTCTGCTCTAGACGTTGCATCTAGATAAGGTGTCCAGAGACAAACAACGTCCTTCTCATGTCTGCATCTTCAGTACCAGTCGCTGCTGGCAGCCTGTTCACTGCAAGGGGGCTGAAGAGGTGTCGTGGGAGCTGCTCCCTGTCACAGCAGCCAGGGGCAGCAGCTTCTGGAAAGATGCTGACGCACACACTGACCCACTTTTAATCAATACGAGTTAATTCTGCATGTGTATAAAAGGAAAGCTAATACAGGTCATGAGAAGAAAAAAAGATACTTTCAATGATTCAGTGAAATAAATGAAAAGACAATGATTGCCTTCAGAACTGAGAACAGCCAACAAAAGGGAAGCGCTAAAAAAACAGCAAACAAACAGCTTCAAAATGCTCAAGGCCAGTGCTGGAAACTGCAAAGGGTTAGCAGCAGCACCACAACCAGCCCCATCCCCAGAAATAAAGCCAGGAACGACCGAGTCACACCCAAAGGACAGAGCAGGTGTTCTTCCTCTCCAGAAAACAAAGGAGTCTAACAGCAAGCTAAACAAACAGACCTCGAGAGAGGCCAAAGTGGACATGTGCAGACTGTAACTGCTGTTTCTAAGCATTTTTAAGCCTAAAATTCCTATTCCCAGATCCAATATTACTCAAACTCCAAACCACCAAACAAATCACAGGACTAATAAATCTATTTCTATCTTACCTAATCAAACTCAAATTCATTTGACTTGAGGAAAATGTACTCCAAGTTCCAACTAAGGAAGCCAGAAGCACCCATTTCTTTTGGTTTTCTTTTTTTTTTTTTTTAAGCCACAGGGACATCTACACGGGAAACTGCAGCGTGGGTTGGAAGCGGGCTCCATTTCGAGCAGCCCAGCCTCTTCTGCAGGCCAGTCTCCACTGAGGAGCTCACCTGGGAAGCCGGAGAACTGACCTCCACCAGGAGAGGAGCAGGGATGGAGAGTTACACAGCCTCAGAGTTCCAGACTCAGGTCCACAACAGCCCTGTGGCCAGGGGAGGCTCCGGCCCAGAACAGGCAGTCCACCAGCAATAGTAGCACTGTCCTCGCGCTGAGGCTGAGCAGAAGGGAGGCAGTCTGGTCCCCGAGGGCTGAAGGAAGGGCACAACAATGACTTTACTTGCTGCAGTAGGGACCAGGTCAGTGAAAAAGAGCCACAGTCATTGGTGAGGACTGGTGTGAGTGAGTGACATTATTCCAGCTGGACAGCAGTTCTGCAGGCAGGTACATAGGTTTGCCGAGCCAATCAATTAAGGAATAAAAGAGAAAACCTCTGTGGGACTTTCCCAGGTAACAGATATTCTCAAGCTGTTTTAAGGATAAGTCTGGCAGCTGCTGAACCTCTGGAGCTGTTTCCTGATCCTCCTGCATTCCAGACCAGCTGAGGATCCACTGAGCTCTGCAGAGACAGCCATCTCCCTAGGAGATAGCCTTCATTTCGAGCCCTCACTGGCTTCCTATGCCAGGGGAACCTGAAGACAACAGAGCTGCACAGGGCAGCCCCCAGTGAGCCTGGTGGACCACCCAGAACCTGTGCCCCACGGGCTCACTCAACAGGTTCTACTATCGTGAACAGTCGACTCCACAACTTATTCAGTCTTGATTTCCACTTACAGGGCATTTACAGAAATGCTCCTATCAGAAAAATCACTTTAAGAGCTCAGACCTTCATTCTGTCACAAGGGCACCTCAGCAAGGAGATGGCCCATGAAACCTCCCCCCAAGGGCTGCTTCCTCCTGCAGCCCTGCCAGGACACCACCAGGCAAGAGAGCCCAGGGTGCACAGGAAATACCCCTCTGGAACAGCCCATTACCTCAGGGTTGAGCTGGCTCTTCAAGAACACTAAACCAACAGTAAACTTATTACAGCATAAAGGTACATTCTGGCATTTCCTGTGTCTACTACTTGCAATGGTTAATTCTATGTGTCAAGTTGGAGGGCCCACGGCGCCCAGATATTGCACAAACAACATTCTGGATGTTTCTGGGAAGGTGTCTTTGGGATAAGAGTAACACTTAAGTCGGTGCATCTGTGCAACTGAGGAACCAGACCTCGATCCATGATGTAGACGGCCCTAACCCTCAGGGCAGGAGAGCTGCTCGCAGCCAGGGAGCTCTCCCCACATCTCCCCTGCAGCCAACCCCACCCAACTCTGGACTCGCCACGCCCCCTCAGCTCAGGAGCAATGCCTAAAGTAACAAAAAGGCTAAGGATGCTGGTCAAACTCAGTGGCGGAGTTTACTGTCCATAACCCGTAGTTCCACTTAATCTCCCGAAATCCTCTCCCAAAAGACAATGTTTCATCCAATAACAGAAAGCAATTTATCCCCCACCTCACCATGAAGAGTGCGTTGGATGAAAAGTCATGATGAGAAATTACAGTACTTATTAGCTACTCTGCAAATGTAAAAGAAAAAGTCAGCCCACCCACAAACAAATGTGTTCAGGTCAACTTGCCCTAGGAAGTTCATAAAGAGTACAATAGGAGCTGGACCCAGGGCTGTGTGAAGGTGGTCAACCCCATGTAGCAGACCCAGCAAAGGCACAGTAACACACAACCTAGGGCATTCACAAAGATGTTATCAGGAAGGAGGGGGAAGGGGACAAAAGGGGAAGGCTAAGGGTGGGAGAACAAGGTGGGATCTAGGGGGTAAATCTAATTTAAGAATATATACATAGGGCTGGAGCGGTGGCTCAGTGGTTTCGGCGCTTGCCTGGCAAGCACAAGGACCCGGGTTCAAACCCCAGCACCACGTACACAACTGAGTGTTGAGCAACTAAGGCCATGTGAAAAACTAAATAAAGTTGATTCTCTCTTTCTCTGTCTCTCTCACTGTCCCTCTCTCTTTAAAAAAAAAAAAAAAAAAAAAAATATATACATATCATATTGTTACTCTGGATGCATTTGATTGTACAATAACTAAATTTCTTAATAAAAAAATAAAGAAAAAATTTAAAATTAAAAAAATTTTTAAAGAATAAAATAGAAGTTTAATTATGGTCTTGTGTAAACTATTATCAATGTAGTGCATTTTTTAATTTCTTGTTTCATCTGGCCTTTGTTTTTCTGACACTTAGTTGTGTACGTGGTGGTGGGGTTTGAACCTGGATCCTTACACATTCCAGGTAAGTGCTCCAACCACTGGAGCTACCAATCCAGCCCACAGAACCATTTTTGCATTACTTCTCTCTGCTTCTCTAAGAAACAAGATCCCCTTTCAAGCTGTTAGCACCAGGGGCTGCCTACAGGGAAGGACCTTCACTGGAACTGTTCTGCTGCTGCACACTAAAGGAAAGGAGAGCAGAGAAGACACGCAGTAGCGTGCAGATTTAGCAGAGGCCCTTACACGGTCATCAACTGCATCTGTTGCTTTATAACTCCACCACATCTATCTACCATAGTGGTTCTCAAAACATCAACACCTGGAAACAGGTTAGAGACACACATCGGTGGGCTCCACCTCAGACTCACAGCATCAGTCCCCGGAGAAGGCGACCAGCAATCTGTGTTGTACAAAGCCTTCAGATGATTCTGATAAGACCAAGTAATCCTTAAGTATAACAAAGAAATGAACCAAGAAATTCTAGGCAGTTTTCTGCTATATCGTTATAGATCATGTAAAAGAAATTTTTATTAATATTATCTCTTCTTTTTTATAAGGCCTTCAGACAAAAATGCTTTCCCAATATTACCTGATATTTTTTAAGGATTCTGCTATGGGGGCTAGAGCGGTGGCTCGGTGGTTACGGCGCTTGCCCGGCATGCACAAGTACACAGGTTCAAACCCCAGCAACCCACGTACACAACTAAGTGTCAGAGCAACGAAGGCCATGTGAAAAACTCAATAAAAATTGATTCTCTCTGTCTCTCTCTCTCTCTCTCTCCTCTCTTTAAAAAAAAAGAAAGAAAGAAAAGAAAGAAAAAAGAATTCTGCTACAACCTGAGATTCCCAATGCAGTCGTAAGGCTCCTATGATCACCAAGACAGAACTGCTAGGGTTTTCAGAAAGGCACATTCCTAGGAAAAACTTGCAGATCTAGTGTACCACATAAATTACTAAAGTTCTGGGCTGAATTTTTAGTTCTTCCGTCAAATGGGACATAAAATCTAAAATTTTTAAAAGTCATGTTATATATAATATTTCTATGAAGTTCTTGCCTCCCTATAGAGAAATTTTCCAGCAAAGCTTAAATACCCAAGTGAGTCAATGCCTCTGCCACTCTGACTCAGGCTCTGGGTTGGCTCGGGCATCCCCCTGGAAACAAAAGAAAATACCTCTGAACTGCTTCATCATGTCCAGATGGCTCTGCACGGCTCCCTCTAAGATCATCTCAGGCTGGTCCATCTTCCACCGCCACTCAGTGCCCACGGGGTTGGTGTGGTGCCTAGGAACAAGACACAAAGTTCTAAGGCCCCTATGACACATAGTCCTGGCCAGGCACCTACTGTGGGATGGTCCCCAAGACCAGGGCAGGTTTGCTGCTAAGAGCCAGCTTTCACAGCAGCTGTTCACGTCCCAACTTCTTTTAAGTTATGATACCTGGCAGAGAGGGGTGGACAGAGAAGCCATTCACACCTCTGCCCAAGTCCTGGCTGCAGAGTCAACGTTAGCTGTAACTAAAGCTACTTTTCACCAGGTTACCTATGTACAGCATAAACTAAGCTGTCACCTCCACTTTCCTAAAGTGAGTACGGAAGGCTGGAACACATGCTTGGAAATCACACTGACAGGGCCTGAGAAAGAGTGTCCTGGGTGCAGGCCAGAGGGGATGAGAAACTCCATCTGGGTGGTCTCTCCTGCCCCCTAAGAATAAAAATGGGCAGAGATCAACTTTCCATGAGATCAGGACTGGCATTTTCTTCCATTCTATTCAACGAGAGAACACTTAGCCATAGCCACACTCTCTACAATCAACAGAACTGGCAAAGTCACCTCCTAAGTCAGCATGCTCAGACAGAAAATGTTTACTTCAGGAAAAAAAATAAAATAAAATAAAAAAAAGAAAATGTTTACTTCTGCAATTCTCCTTGACATTTTTGGGGTTGATCGCATTCCACTCAAAAGGATACTTTCTCTTATGCTGGGTCTCATCAGGCAAGCCTGGGAGTGTGTGGTCAATCGCCGATCACCTTGGGGTGACAATGTGTGCTCATTCCATTCCCAAGAAGTTATAAAAGATGCAACTGCACAAAATGGAGGGCTATAGGAATGCTGAGGAAAGCTGCTGTCTGTATTATTCTCATGGGGAACTACAAAATGCCAAAGCCCAATCAAGACACTCACTCATGCCACCACTCGGGTATCTTGTTCTAAGAGTCACAGCTTACTCCATCTGTGCCCATCAAGACAGACTGTCAGATAGCCTACAACCCAAGACCCAATGGCATGATGCCAGCATTATTCCAGCACACAAAGACAGAAATTACACAGAAAGAAAATGATGAACCAGGGACTGGAGCAGTGGCTCAGTGGTTGGAGCACTTGCCTGCCATGCACAGGGACCCATGTTCAAACCCCAGCACCACATACACAGAGAAAAAGGCTAGATGGAAAACTAAACAAAACTGATTCTCTCTTTAAAAGAAAGAAAAAAATAAAACTACAAACCAACACTTCCCCACGAACAGAGACAGAAATCCCCAAGTGCACCTGTCCAACTGAATCCAGCAGCATATAAAAAGTAAAATGTAGCAGCTGGAGCGGTGGCTTAGTGGTTACAGGGCACTTTTGCCTGGCATGCACAAGGACGCAGGTTCGAACCCCTGCACCACGTACACAAAGTGTCAAAGCAATGAAAAACTAAATAAAATTGAGGTCTCTCTTTCTCTCTCTCTCACTATCCCTCTTTAAAAAAAAAAAAAAACATAAAAAGTACTTTAAAACTACATAGCATTTATCCAGAAATACAAGGCTGGTTCAACAATTAAGAATCAAACAATATATTTCACTATATTAACAGAATTAAAGGGGAAAAGAATATGGATCTCAAGGTAGAGAAGTATTCAATAAGACTCAATGCCCATTCATGAACAAAAACTCTCAGCAAACAGAATAAAAGGTAATTTCCTCAACCTCATGAATCAATCAACCAAAAACCTAAGGCTAACATCAAATTTAATGTGAAAGAATGAATGCTTCCTCGTTGCATCAGAAGACAGTAATACATCCTCTCTGGCCACTCCCATTAACATGGAGGTCCTGGTCATGAAACTGGGCAAGTAAAAAAGGAAGAAACGAAACTGTCTCTCGTCACAGATGACCATCTACACAGAATAAGAATGCAAGAGAAAAATACAAAAATCAGTTATTGTTACATACCAACAATGAAAAACCAAGACTTGAAACTAAAAGTACAATTTACAATAGTAATGAAAATGTGTAAGTATAAATCTAAAAAATATACATGATTTATATGCGAAAACTGCGTGCAACCAATAAAAGAAACCAAAGACCTAGTTAAAGCAGAGCTTGGCTATACTCACAGGTGGGGAGCCTCAAAGTCACTAAGATCTACAGAGCAATGAGACCAACACAAACCTGAGCAGACTCGTCAGTACACAATGATAATCTACAAACCAGTTTGACTAAAAGGAAAACCAAGATGGGAATTCACCCTATGTACGCCAAAACGACTTACAAATCTTCAGTATCTCGACAGTGCAGAACTTGCCAAAAGAAAGACACTCAGACCAACAGAACAGAGTAAGAATCCAGAAAGAGACCATCACCACAGATTTCTGAAAATGTGCAAAGGAAATTCAATAGAAGAAGGATAGTCTATTCAATAAACTGTGGTGAAACAACCAGACACATAGGCAAAGCAGAAAACAAAAAATACTACCACCTGTTTCCCGTACAACAACAAATTGATAACACGTGTCAAGGTGCTGTGTATCACACACACAAAATCTGTGACATCAATCTAATCACGGAAAGCACCAAACACAAATGGAGGGGCCTTCTACAAATAGCTGACCAGAGAAGATGAAGGAAATGTCAGCTAGCAAAGAAGGACACGCAATGACTAAATGCAGTAGGGGCTTCCACATTGCAGCCCAGCACAGGTCAGCGATGGGAAGCTGCTCAGGTCCAAGCAGACTCCAGACACACATCAGAGCTCATTTCCTGACTTTGAGAACTGTCCTATGGTAACATCAGGGGAAGGTAGGTGAGGGTATGCAGGAAATGTCATACGAGTTCTACAACCTGTCACATAAGACTTCCTGGGTATCAGGGACTAATCTCAGGAGCACTTAACCACTGAGCCCTTTTTCCATTTTTTTGTTTTAAGTCAGGGTTTCATTAAGTTGCTTAGGGCCTTGCAAAGTTACTGAGGCTGGCTTTGAACTTGTGATCCTTCTGTCCCAGCCTCCTGAGCTACTGGGATTACAGGCGTGCACCACTCCACCTGGTAAAACTTTTTTCTTTAAAATGAAATAGACACTGGGGCTACAATGCAGCTCAGTGGTACAGTACTTGCCTAGCAAGTCTGAGGCCCTGGGTTCCATCTCCAGCACCACAAGACAAACACAAAAACACTGTTGAAAACATTAGAAAGAAGTATTTACATTCACATGCTAAAATATAAACTGTCCAAAATATTTCATCAAAAATGCAGACACTTTACACATTACAATGAATGATACAGCCAGCTTTAATAGCAATTAAAAATGACACCTGCAGGGGGAAGCGGTGGCTCAGCTATAGAGTGCTTGCCTGACACGCATGAGGACCCAGGTTCAATCCCCAGCACCACATCCACAACTAAATGGAGGAAAAGCAAAAAAATAAAAATTGGTTCTCTCTAAATTGTTAAAATTTCCACAAAGAAGCCTATTCTGGACATGGTTTCCTGCAGTTCATACTCAGTGCTGGGCCCCACGCCTCGGTCTGTTCTCCAAGAGTTCACACCCACGGTCATGAGTCACAGTGCCCTGCAAGCCTTATCTGTCATGCCATTCCTCCCTGAGTTAGAACAGCTTAAGCGGACCTTACTTGGAAACACAAAATCCAAATGATCCAAAACCCAAAACTGTTAGCACCACTGTGACGTCACAAGTGGATTTTTTCTCCACATGCAAAGCAAGCGCTCCACTCAAGTGTGTCCCCAGCTGGCAAGCGGGGTCTTTCAAGCCAGTGTCCTTCCATACACAGCTATTAAGAGTACTGCACAAAATCAGTCTTTGTGAATAAGGTGCACATGAAACAAATGAATTCTGTTCCCCTAGATATCTCACTGTGCATATGAAAATACCCTAAAATCAGAAGAAATCCAGAACCTGAACCACGTGGCTGCAAGCATCCAGGGCAGGCTCATCCCACATCCAGGTTACACAAGCTCCTTTACGAGCTGGGAGCATTCCCTGTTCTGTACTCTTTGGAGAACGTTCTTTTGAGTGTTAGCTGAAGCTCACTTATAAAACCACGCAGGTCTGGTTTCTTTCAGTCACGATCTGTAGATGCTGATTCTATTACTGTCCTGATTACTGGACTATTTAAGCTGACATTCTTCTTGAATTACTTTTGACAATCCATATTTACTAGAAATGTCTGCTTTTTCCAAGTTTTCAGATATTTATTTTAGACCCTTTGTCTTTGACCTTCGTAACATCAATGCTTATGTCCCCTCCTCCATTTTAATTCACAGTGTTTGTTCCTTCTCTCCCTTTGTAATCTTGACAACACAATTTCAAATGTCCTTGATTACACCTCCACAGTCATCGCTGGCCCCTGAACTCCACGGCTTCTGCATGTGTGTTTACAAGTTTATTAAGCCTGTACCAGAGCCAAAGAGCTCATCGAAAAACTTGTGAAGAAAGGCAATTCAAGTCTGTTTGCCTTAAAACAAACTATAAATTACATTCAGGCAAAACTGCTCTGGAAGGAAATGGTCATTTGAGTGCTGTGGGAGCACAAGGTTCAAATAAAGTTAAAGCACTGATCAAAGCAGAATGTATTCTTAATAAGGAAAAAAGAAAATCAGACATGTTTAAAAAAAACTTAGCTTAAAGAAGGAATTTTATCAACATTAAAGCACTGTTTTGAAGCAAAATTACTAAATATAGAGAACGGGAAAATATTTGTGGAAGAAATTAATGTACTTAGTAACAACTTAAAAACAAAAAGCCTGTCACACCTATTTCTCTCTTCTTGCCTTCTAAATAATGATTTAAAATAGAGGATTAAAAATCCAGCTTTAAATAAATTTTATGCACTTTGATATGAAATGATCAGTGTAAATAAAAACAAATAGAGAGGCTGGAGCAGTGAATCAGAGGTTGGAGCGCTTGCCTGGCATGCTTGAGGACCCAGGTTCAAACCCCAGCACCACCTACACAACTAAGTGTTGGAGAAACAAAGGCCAGATGAAAAAATAAAGTTGATTCCCTTTGCTCTCTGTCTCTCTCACTTTCTCTTTAAAAAAAGACAAATGGAACTTACTTGAACAGATTTACTAGCCACAGCATCCCCTGACCTTGGATTTCTGTACCTGTAGACTTGGACATCCATCACCAAAACCCACCTACACACCTCTTCATCCTCAAGCAACCCCCACGCCAGCTATCGCTGCTCAGCCCAAGTCCCTGCCACCCCAGGTTCTGCACCACAGACCTGTCCATTCTGAGCACTGCTCTGAAACCCACCGTGCCACATGACCTTGTGGAAGCGCTGGCTTTTAGGCACAGTGCTTTCAAGGCTCCTCCGAGCACAGCACACACCCAAACTCAACTTCCTTCTGCTGCCAAGCAATATTCCTTCACATGGACATTCCACATTTTACTCATCCATCGCCTGTCAAGGAGCACTTGGGCTATTTCTACCTTTAGATACTATGAATATCTTTTCATTTTTCATATGCTCACAGGACATTCCACATCACTTCTGAAAAATTTTTCAAATTCTTTACCCATTTTTTAAAATTTGGTTATTTGCTAAAGACAAATACAGCTCTTAATTTGAAATTTCAAACAAAATTTTCACTTAAACAGATACAAGATAAACACAATGGTGAAGTGTGCATGTGTGTCCCAACACATAAGTCCCTCGGAATGATGTTTCACCTATCCATATGTCCACTTCATGTATGATCAGAAGGAAACCAGAAATTCATTTTGGTAAACTCTCATCTGTATATACCCTCTTTGTAGTTTAGAAATACTTTCACATCTATGATCTCCCTTAAGCAATTAAGCCTGCAGCTGACCAATAATAAAGGCAGTGTTGTTTGGCTGGAGAGGTAGCTCAGTCGTTGGAGTGCTCACCTGGCAAGGGCAAGGAGCCAGGTTCAAACCCCTGCACCACATGCACAACTAAGTGTTGGAGAAACAAAGACCAGATGAAAAAATAAATAAAATTGATTTTCTCTTTCTCTTTCACTCTTTCCCTCTCAAAAAAGAAAAAAAAATGTAGTTTTTTTTATGCAATTAGGAAACAGGCTCTGAGGCTATTTTAAGAATCTCCTAAAAAAGGAGCTGGAGCTGCATCTCAGTGGTTATGGTGCTTGACTGGCATGCTCAAGGATGCGGGTTCAAACCCCAGCATCACACACATAATGAAGTGCCAGAGTAACAAAAGTCACATGAAAAACTGAAAAACTAAATAAAATTGATTTCTCTCTCTCACTGTCCCTCTCCCTTAAAAAAAAAAAAAAAAAAAGAAAGAAAGAAAGTTAGGTGAGCATTTAAATCAACTTTTACTGAGATTTTTCTGACATTCTTCTTATTTTATTTTTATTTTTTAAATCTTTTAGGGAGGTGGGCTGGAGCAATGGTTCAGTGCTTGCCTGGCATGCATGAGGACCCAGGTTCAAAACCCAGTACCACATATATGACTAATTGTTGGAAAAACAAAAACCAGATGAAATAAATAAACAAAAATAAAATTGATTCTTTCTTTCTCTCTCTTTAAAAAAAAGGTGGGGAGGGGCTAGAGAGGTGGCTCAGTGGTTACGGTGCTTGCCTGGCATGCCCAAGTAGGCGAATTCAAACCCCAGCATGTACATAGCGAAGTGTGCCAGGAATGAAATAAAGATTGCTTCTCTCTCCTGCCCCACTCTCTTTCTTTTTAAAAAAACAAAACAAAAGAAAAACTTGGTGGTGATGGGAGTATTACTGGGGATTAAGCCAATGGCACTCGCTCTACCATTGAGCTACATTCCCAGCCTTTCATTTTTATTTCTTAAAAAGGGTCTTGCTAAGCTACATAGGGCCTCACTAAGTTGCTGAGGCTGGCATGGGGTACAGGCATGCACCCCGCACCAGGCTATGTTCTTAGTTGAAAGAGAGTGAATTCTAATTTGAAAACTCAGTACGTTAGCATTTCTTTACCAAAGTTCATAAATAAAATACCTCTATTTACTCAGATCTTTCTAAAATATCACTGACACCTAACACTGTTAAGTATATTGCTTGCTTTTTAAAAATGAGTAAATTTATTGTTTGAGAAACCAAAAGACTGCATTATTTATCAGCTATAAACAACTAATGAAGGTTAAGAGGTATTACTTGCTGTATTCTTATCTCTTTTTAATTTCAACCTATAAAAGAACTATGTCAACAATCTTAAGAGACTAGGAATTACATCTACTAAAAACTGTGAAGCAGTGAGAACCGGGACACAAAGCACTGGATTATTCCTCTCACCATCTAAGTCCAATGTGATCCAAATGCTTTAATCCAGTAATCGAGACCCCAGATTTGTTCTGCACATTAAGAGTTCACATTTTAAGTCCACGCTCTGCCCCTAAAAAAGAAACATGTCATCTCCATTTATTTCAGTGCAGCCACCTTCCAGTGACCTGAGTCAGCACCCGTGGATCCCTGTGCACAGGAGACCTTAACCTCAGCACAACGATACCCTGAAGTGGACAATGCCTTGTGAGGAGCTGACCTGGGCCTCACAGGGAGTTCAGCAGCATTCCTGGACTCCTCCCACCAGATACCAAGAGCTCACTCATCATTTTATACCATCAAAAATGTCTCCAGGCATTGTCAAAACCCAAGTCTCCTTTTGGGATGAAAAAAGCAATTTTGTCCCCAGTTGAGAAACCACTGATTTAACAAGATGCCCAAAAAATTATTTTCTGTTTTTTCAACATATTCCTGGATAACTAGAAAAGGAAAACCAGAAAGAACTTGATCTGTGATGCTAGTTTTGCAGATATATTCTTTCAAAAGGCCTTGCTTTGTACATTTTATGTTATCTGTCAATTGAAGTACATACAGATAAACCATATGGTGGATAGGATTTGGGCCAGCATAGTGAGACGAAAGGAAGTAAGTAGAATGTGACCGTCCCCAAGATAAATGCACATAGAAATTCATTGCACAAACTCTTTCTACCTATGTCTGGAGCATTCTTAAAAGCAGGGGCAGCAGGCAGGGGCCTACATAGGACGTACAACCCGGTGCTGACTGGGTCAGAAGATTGTAACTAGGAAGAAAGCCACAGGGCAGCCACACAGCAGCCACATGGCCAGGAGGCAAACTGGGGGAGAGTCTGACAGGCGCATTAGCTAAATCTCACGCAGCGCAGGACACATGCTAAGCACAGGTCTGAGACCCCCAACTTCCACCTGTGCCTCCTCTGTACAGTCAGCACCCAGAGGTGGAACTGGCCTGCCAAACCTTTAAGGTCCCAACACAGAGTCAATCTACAAAGCACCTGGAGACACTGCTCTCTCCCCTAACCCTTTGGCTCCATAAGTTAAATGAAACCTCCATCAAGAAATCAGCTGACCACTAAGCTTAAGAGCCAGGCTTCAGAGACAACACACAACAAAGAGCAGATTCATTTTTATACAGGAAATGAACAACTCTTTCAGAAAACACAAAAGAGTTTACTCGAGTAGGTGAACCAAGAATAGATTCTTTACCAGGGCTGCAGAGGTGCCTGAGTGGTAGAGTGCTTGCCTGGCATTAACAAGGTCCTAGGTTCGATCCCCACAAATAAACACCCACAAATAAACAAAGGAAAAACAAAAATGACATGAAATAAAATTCACTTTCTCAATGTCTTTTAAAAAAATAGATTCTAGGGGCTGGAGCGGTGGCTTGGCGGTTACGGTGCTTGCCTGGCATGCGCAAGTACGCAAGTTCAAACCCCAGCACCAAGTACACAACGAAGTGTCCAAGAAATGAAAGTTACATGAAAAACTAAATAAAATCGTTTCTTTCTTTCCCTCTCTCCTTCCCTCTCTCTCTCTTTCTCTTTCTCTCACTGTCCCCTTTCTTTCAAAAAAAAAAAAATAGATTCTATACCAATACAGTTCAGAAAACCCACAAAACAAACAAAAAACTAAAACACAGAGCAAGAAACAAAAACAAATCCTAAGGGGTGGGAAGAACCGATTTCCAGAGCTAACACACTGTACTAACCAAACTGCAGCTTTCAACAGAACATCGCCAGGCATGGGAAATGAGGCCAGCCTGGCTCACTCACAAGAACTGAAACGAGAGCCTTCCCTGAGGAAGCATGGGCCCACCAGAAGATTACTTCACTCCAACCATCTGCAACTTGCTCAGAGCTGACGGGAGCCAGGGGAAAGAGCTGAAATCGGGACAGCTGACACAGATGGAGTGTCAGCAAAGAGACACAAATGGCAGGAAGGAAACACAAGTTCTGGAGCTCGGAAGACCAGAGCTGCAGTAACTGAAATGAGAAATCCAGGATAGGTTTCAAAAGCAGGCGTGAACATGCAGAAGAAAAACTAGGATGGAAACTGGTCAAAGGAGGAAAAAGGTCTGAAGAAAACAGGGCTTGGGGACACCATCGAGCGTAAGGGGTCCGAGGAGAAAAAGGGAGGAAAGGAATTTGAAGAAATAACCAGTGAAAACTTTGCTGATTTTGAAAAAGACCTGAATCCTGCTTTTAAGAATGCTCCAGACATAGGTAGAAAGAGATTGTGCAATGAGTTTCTGTGTGCATTTATCTTGGGGACGGTCACATTCCACTTACTTCCTTTAGTCTCACTATGCTGGCCCAAATCCTATCCACCATATGGTTTATCTGTATGTACTTCAATTGACAGATAACATAAAATGTACAAAGCAAGGCCTTTTGAAAGAATATATCTGCAAAACTAGCATCACAGATCAAGTTCTTTCTGGTTTTCAACAAACTCCAAGTAGAATAAAGAGACCCACCCTAAAACATACTCTAATCAAACTGTGAAAGACAAAGTCAACAAAGAAGCTTGAAGATGCTGGTCACACGCAGGAGATCCTTAATAAGATCAATGGCCAAGTTCTCTTGGGGCCTGCAAGGACTGCAGGGCAGCAGGGCAGCACGATCAAAAGGCTGAGAAGACTGTCAACCAAGGGTTACAAATCAAGAAGCAATGCTAACACACTGCCAGATAAGCAAACACTAGGGTGCTAGCTGCTAGCAATCCTCATGTACAGAATGCCAAAAGGCAGAACACACCTACCACAGAATGCCAAAAGGCACTGACCACACCCACTACAGAACACCAAAAGGCAGACCACACCCACTACAGAACACAAAAGGCAGACCACACCCACTACAGAAGGCCAAAGGCACTGACCACACCCACTACAGAACACCAAAAGGAAGACCACACCCACTACAGAACACAAAAGGCAGACCACACCCACTACAGAACACAAAAGGCACTGACCACACCCACTACAGAACGCCAAAAGGCAGACCACACCCACTACAGAACGCCAAAGGCA